>JACGCM010002668.1:832500-1128027 GCA_014058105.1 Kingdonia uniflora
GCCGGCGGAAGTCTCCCGGGTACTTACAGAATTCAAGGATGTGATGCCGAAAGAATTACCAAAGGTGTTACCTCCACGAAGGCCTATCGATCATCAGATTGAGTTAGTCCCTGGAACCAAGCCTCCTGCGAAAGGGCCATATAGAATGAGTCCGCCGGAACTAGCAGAGCTACGGAGACAGCTTGATGGACTATTGGAATCGGGCTTTATTCGCCCCTCAAAGGCGCCATACGGTGCCCCGGTCTTATTTCAGAAGAAACAAGATGGAAGCTTGCGATTGTGTGTCGACTATCGAGCCCTGAACAAGGTAACGGTGAAGAATAAGTATCCCATACCGCTCATTGCCGACTTATTTGACCAGCTTACGTCTGCGAAGTACTTCTCTAAACTTGATTTGAGATCGGGTTACTATCAAGTCAGGATCGTTGCCGGAGATGAACCAAAGACGACTTGTTCCACTCGGTATGGGGCATATGAATTTCTTGTCATGCCATTCGGCCTGACCAATGCTCCTGCAACTTTCTGTACTCTTATGAATGAGCTCTTCCGGAAATATATCGACAAGTTTGTGGTGGTGTACCTGGATGATATTGTCATATACAGCCGTACTATGGAAGAGCACCTTGAACATCTTCGCCTTGTATTCCAAGTCTTGCGACTGAACCAGTTATATGTCAAGTTGGAGAAATGCTCGTTCGCGCAGGAACAAGTTATGTTTCTTGGACATGTCATTGGCGGAGGACAGATCCGGATGGATATGGAAAAGGTCCGCGCTATTGAGGAGTGGAGAGCTCCTACGGAGGTTACAGAAGTGCGTTCCTTTCTTGGCCTTGTGAACTACTACCGCAAGTTCGTTGAAGGGTATTCGAAACGCGCGGCACCCCTTACGGATCTTCTCAAAAAAGACTTCTCTTGGTCTTGGTCCGAGGAGTGTCAAGCAGCATTTGACGATCTGAAGCATGCGGTGATTAGCAATCCGGTCTTAGCCTTGCCAGATATTACCAAGCCGTTTGAGGTACATACGGATGCGTCTGATTTTGCTATCGGTGGGGTATTGTTACAAGAGGGACATCCCGTGGCATACGAAAGCAGGAAGCTGAACGACACCGAGAGGAGGTATTCATCCCAGCAGAAGGAACTCCTTGCTATTGTGCATTGCCTACGAGTATGGCGACACTATTTGTTGGGAATGAAGGTTTTGGTTAAGACCGATAACCGTGCGGCAAGCCATTTCCTTACACAGAAGAAGTTGACCTCGATGCAGGCCCGTTGGCAAGAGTTTCTAGCTGAGTTTGATTTAGATCTCGAGCACAAGCCAGGGAGGATGAACAATGTGCCGGATGCATTAAGCCGTAAGGCTGAACTTGCGGCCACCTCTACAGCTACCGAACAGTCTCACTCTTATGTTACCAGTGCCCTCCATGATAGGATCCGCGAAGGATTAGCGGCGGATCCTCAGACCCAGGCCATGATTAACTTGGTGAAACAGGGGAAGACAAGACGGTTCTGGGTGGAAGATGGTCTTTTATACACGAAGGGACAACGACTTTATGTTCCTCGGTTCGCAGGATTAAGGCGGGAGCTAATCAAGGAGTGCCATGATACTCTTTGGGCAGGCCATCCGGGCTGGCGGAGAACACTATCCTTGCTACACAGGGGGTACTATTGGCCAAATGATCAGAATGAAGTGATGGATTATACGCGGACTTGTCACATTTGCCAGCAAGACAAAGTTGACCGGGATTTACCACTTGGATTGCTGGAACCACTTCCCGTGCCGACTAGACCTTGGGAAAGCGTCTCAATGGACTTTATCTCTGGGTTACCCAAGACGAAAGGGTATGGTTCCATACTCGTGATCATCGACCGGTTCTCTAAGTATGCAACATTCATTCCGACTCCAATTGTTTGTACGGCAGAGAAAACCGCGCGTCTCTTTGTGAAGCATGTTGTGAAGTATTGGGGCGTGCCAAAGGACATTGTCAGTGATAGAGATCCGAGATTTACTGGGAAGTTTTGGAGGGAAGTATTTAGATTACTGGGATCCACTCTCAACTTCTCAACCAGTTACCATCCACAGTCAGATGGTCAGACAGAACGCTTCAATGCAATGTTAGAAGAGTACCTCCGACACTTTGTCAGGGTGAACAAGAAGGACTGGGCCGAACTTTTGGATGTAGCACAGTTTTGCTTTAATCTGCAGAAGAGTTCCTCCACCAACAAGAGTCCTTCCGAGATACTGTTAGGACAGCAGCCCCTCGCGCCGCACACGGTGACCGCCGATTACAAGGGAAGTGTTCCGAGGGCCTACCAGTTTGCAAAAGAATGGCAGAGAAATACAGATATTGCCCGGGCCTCTCTAGAGAAAGCGTCAGCCAGAATGAAGAAGTGGGCCGACCAGAAGAGACGACCAGATTCTTTTCAAGTTGGGGACCTTGTTCTGATCAAGAGATCCCACCTCAAGCAGCGAGGTGACAGAATACACCAAGGGCTAGTATCCAAGTACATTGGTCCGATGCAAATCATTGGTAAAGTTGGGAAGGTTTCCTACAAGCTTCAATTACCTTCCCACCTTCGCTTCATCCATCCAGTGTTTCATGCCAGTACTCTAAAGCCTTACCACCAAGATACAGAAGATCCCAGCAGAACTACCGTCAGGCCTCATGTTCCGCTCAAACCAGTACGCTCTAGCGAAGTTCCAGAGAGCGTTCTTGATCACCGAGTCACCCATGTTGATCCGGACACCAAAGAGGAAGTTTATGAGTACCTAGTGAAGTGGAAGGATCTGCCAGATACTGAAGCCAGCTGGGAGCACCAAGATTCTCATCCCCTCCTGGTCCGACTAAGGAAGACTGAGTCCAAGCAAGAGAGGAAAGAGAACAGACAGATGTGGAAGCAGAAGAAAAAGTCGACGAGGGCGTCTCCAAACTGAGTGGGAGAGAGTGTGACGCCCAGGCTTTGTATATAGGTTCCTTAGGTTGTAAAAGAGCATTGTACAAATTTTCATTTATTTTTGTAAAGGTTAGCTTAGGAAAATGGGGGAGTACGCTTCGTCTCCACTTTTGATGTTTCCTTTTAGAACTTAGCTGTTTTCCATTTTCATATATATGTAGAGGACTAGTCTTCTACACCCAAGAAGGAATTTAAGCTTGTAATAGTGCTTTGTAATAGTTGTTGATATTTGAATGAAATGATGCCTTCAAAGACCTTTTGTTCAGTGTTTGTGATGCGTTGAGATTATGCGATGCGTTGAGATTATGTGATGCTAAATAATTGATTAAGAAGAGTAATTAGGCTTACTTGGGACAGGTGTCTCGAGTGCCGCACGTGCCAAGCTTGATTTTAAGTTGGTCCGTGTCAACCTGCCTACTCTAGCTGCTACTTCATGATGTAATCTCTAGTTTATTAATAAACTGCTCACTTTTTGCTAAAATAAATTCTGTCAGCGGGATAAGATAGTTGAAGTTGCTTTATCATGAGAATAAAACTATAGGACTTCGGTTTCATCATGAAGTTTAAGAAAAAATTACCCCTTTGCTGGTGATCTGGTTGCAGTTACTCTCTTGTTGCAATTTTATTGAATATGTAGCTTAAGATAAAGCATGTCTAAGAAACCTTGATACTGTGCTAAATTGTCTAAACCTCAATACTCTTAATTTGATAAGACTTTACTTGATTTACTGTTGCTAGATTGCCTAACTTAGTAAAGACAACCCTTCATTGAGACTGTGGCATTGATATATTTCGCACTTGAGAATGGTGAATCAAAATACTTCGTCGAGAGTATGGTGCACATGTGTGGATATAGGTTGAGTTCTCCTCCATGTGAATTTTTTTTACGCATCATTCAAAGAGCACCAAAAGATTGTCCTAGTTAACGGGTTCTTACAAGTGAAGTTTTTGCAAGTGCAATGACTACTTGAAGGAGCACATTATCTTTTGGTAACTGTAAAGTTGAAAGAGACAGGTGACCTAGTCTTTGATGCCAAAAAGTTGAAGAAAATTTTACTCCAATTTTAGACTTTATTGTACTTGAATGAGATTCGAGTGGAAAATGGTAGAGGTCATTCTCATGATGTCTTTGGAAAAGAGTGCTCTTTGAGTTGTCCTTAACAAAGAAAGAGTTTATCGGCAAAAGTTAATGAATAGTTGCTGTCATTATCAAATTTATGGACATAAATTATATTTTGAGTAATGCTAGGAACATGAAGAATATTTTTAAGACGAAATTTGAACTGAAGGGTAGTAAAAGTAGAAGAACCATTCTAAGAGATTTTCAAACCTTTGTCATTGCCCAATCATGATTGTATATGTCCCATATTCAGAATGTTCAGAGATGTCCTGAGATCAGAGGTGATGATTATGAGGCTCCTGAATCTGCATTCAAATTGGGTGTTGATGGTGTTGAACTGAAAGCACCTTTGTTAGTCATCATTGCAGTCAATCTTGAGGCCTTGGAAAGCATAATTCACCTTACTTAATAGCTTTTGTTTGATTCACCTATTATAGTCATTGCTGCCAAGATTACTTGACTGATAGCTTTGATTGTAGTTTCTTGCTGGGGCATTTCCATTTCTGCCACATTTGCCTCTGTAATTGCTAAAAAAATGGACTGCGAATTTTGTTGAACATTTGAGGTCTACTATCAGCAAAGGCTTGTGTTATTGGATCTGATTGATAACGTTACTAAACCCCTTATAAACTGAACCTCTTCTCGATGCATCCTCCATGTAATGAACTAAAGATAAACATTCTCCGGATATTTTTGAAGCCTCATAATCCAATCTCTGCATTCTGCAATACTAATCACAGTATAACAAAGCTCACAGTATAACCCAAGACAAGAAGTGGCACATTTTTAGGTAGGTATGCCATTAATCATCCACGATATTATTAAATGTGTAGAATGTTGTACAGTAGATCATTTGTCTTGGAAGATGTTGCAAATCATGTTCACTTTACAATTGCGTTTTTTCATCAGACCTTGCCCAAATCGTATTTGTTTGAAGGAATATAGAACTAGAAATATTTCTCTTATAGCTCACAAAACAAAACTTGCAGAGAAATGTCTCTTTAGTCAAAATAACCTCACATTCCAAATTGGAGAATAGCTCAGATGAAATTGTAAACCAGCAGCAGTCTGAGAGGGTCTCGCCACGGATGGCTAAGTTGGAGCAACATGAGACATCTACTTTATGCATATCAAGGACCCTGGGAAATAGTTCGACTACAGACTACCTTAAGCTGTATATTTCATAAAATTACAATAAGGGAGTAAATGCACCAGATTACCAGCAAAGCGGCAAGTTTTTTTTTTCAAACTTCATGATGAACCCAAAGTTTTATAGTTTTATTTGTTATTCAAGTAAACTTGGGTGACTAAAATTTGGGGAGTCGGCTACAGATGCTCTAATGTTGCTGAGGAACATGATCAACATGTCCTTACATAGACATATTTGAACGGTGACGTCCTCTATTACTGTGGCGCTCGCAGTACTTCTGGTCACCAACCGCGTTTTTGGAACATTGCCATTTCTTCCCATCTGTCCTACGACACCTCCCTGGCTCAGGATCTGCATTACCACACATTCCTAGGTGGAAAGGACTCCAACCTACTAAAGCATACCAAAAAAAAGGAAAATATTAGAAAGAAAGCAACAAAAGGAAATTGGAATAAATCTTATGTTTAATTCAAAACCGGAATGACTGTAGGCTTGCAGCTTTAATAACCCTTTTGTGTACAAATATTTGATCTTCAATGCAGATAGTGCGTAGCATTAGAAAAACAAATGACTTTATACACATGCATATCATAAAACATAAACAATTAAAAAAAATGACACACCACAACACAAACTTACATGAACTAGATCCAGGATAACGAGAGAGCAACGAGGGGTTTAGGGTACTTGTAATCGATTTGACCAGATTACTAGGTACTCGATAATTTGCATGGAGGAATTTGAAAATCAAAGATTGGGTTTCAAACTCCAACGACTGCTTTGGGGTGAATGCCGTTCTAGTCCTTACAAAGTTTCCATCCAAATTTGTTTTGAAGCTTCCAGATCCCAAACCTGAAATATGGAAATTGTATAGAGTGAAACTCAAATTTAATTTTTTTTTACTCGGGATTTTCTAGAAACTTCCAATAGTTTCGAAGAACACCTTCAACAAATGCACCTCAACACCAGCGTAGTTAAACAAAGGAATCACCAATCGGCATTGGTAGGTAAGCAACACGTTAAAATCTACAACTAAAGAGTAACCTGCCAATTCGAATTGAGTACATCGGTCATGCATGTAGTCATTTGAATAATAACAGATGATCCTAAGAATCTTCCAATATTGTTACAAACAAACAAACCCTTAGATTTTTCTCCACTTTCCCTTTGTACCTTTTTCTTTTCTTATTCATTAACTCAGGCGAGAAATTGCAAAAAACAAATCTCTCAAATAGGAAGACCACCAAACATTTTTTCCTGATTTGACACAAACCATCATTTCTTTTCACAATTACTAAAACCCATAAGATTTGTAAATATAGCCCAACAAAAACCCTTTCTTGATAAAAATCTAAACTTTATAACTAGACAATACCTATTTTACAAAATCCAGTTTTATGTCACATAAATATCTAAGAATCAAAACTTGATTAATAATAACTTGGTAGTACAAGTTATACCTGAAGCTCCAGTCTGATGGGGTAATGTGGTAGTGCCGGGAGACGAAAAACTTAACATCTGTTGCTGCTGTTGCTGACCATCAACATACACAGCATTCGATCTAAGCAATGAAGGGGTTCTCTGTGGAAGTACACCATCAGCTCCTGACACATTAAGAAACCTCCTCCAATCTTCTTCAGCAGAAGACGCAGACCCAGATTGTCGATAGAACAATCCAGACCTGTACACATTCTGTGGGGCTTCACTGTTAGAAGATGAACCCACAAAAGTGTTCAGACCCATCTTTCCAAAATTCATTTTTTCAATCTAAAACTCAAGAGAAACAACTAAAGCTTGAAAAATGGGAAATGGGATTTTCACTCTTGTAGTGAGAGTGTGAGAAGAAGGTGAAAGAGTGAGTGTGAGATGAAACTGGGATTAAAAATGGTTTGGGTTTGAGGTAAAACTCTCAGGACAATGAAAGCTTGAATGTGTTTGTGAGAGTGAGAAAGAGAGAAGAAGAAGAGAGCTTTTAAAAAAGGGAGAGAGATTGGAGTTTGAAAAGGACAGAGTAATAAAATAGGCTTCCTTTACTTTATGGACAAATCTCAACAATGAAAACCTTTATTTCTTTTTGTAGTAATTTTCCTCTCTTTTTTCTTTTCTAAAACCAGTTTTTTTATGATTTTTTTTTTAATTTTAATTTTTTTTAGAGAAAAGGCTTATTATTATGTTTGCAGATAAAAATTCCCTTGATCGTAGTGAAAAAATGTTATGAAGTGGTGATTTTTACGAATTTAGCTAAACAAATAGTGAGAGTTATTTTTCAAGTAAAATAATGCGGAAATATATTGATAATTTTTATTAATTTTATTTCCACGAGCATAATTGAAAATTATAGTTATTAACATGTTAATCATTACTTCTGACAGACTTTCAATATTTAATGATTTTTTTATTGGGTGTTGCTCCTGCCAGTCTAGAAATATTCTGTCATCCATTTAAGACTTTTGACCTTTTTTATACTGTAATTATTGACAATAGCGAACACGTTGACAATCTTGAGTGGGTGGAGAGCAATATCTTTTTGTGGCTGATAAACGAAGTTCCCTTTCTGTTGATCAGTTAAGTCTGACATGGAGCGCCAGTTCTCAAACAAACACGTTGGTGGGGAGTAGTATCTCAAGTGATACGCAAAACTACTCCTTTTCTATACTAGCCAATTAACTATAACATACAAACACAGGATCAAAGATAATCTCATCACCTGAAAACGACAAATCTTTTGTAACAGGTAAAAACAATTCCCTTCCCTACCGACCAACTGACTCTAATATATGTCTGAAAATGTTGGAAAATACAATATGATTTGTGTTTCCTTTAAAGCTTGAATGGTGGAACTAAGTGGTTTTAGTCCTATATTGGATATGAGGGAAACACAACTCTCCTATATAAGTAAATCAAACACTTACCTTGTTGTAATGTGTGAGAGTTGGTGGGTCACACGCGCATGTGCGACATGTGCGGCCCATGTGTGCAAGCTAGCTTGGGTGCATGGGCTACCCATGGGCTTGCTCGACATAGAAAACCCGCTTATTATTATAAGTCTATGATTGGGCCTTGGGGCCATGGGCTCATGGGGATTTTTTTAAACACTTAGTCGTTTTTTGGGTTTGAGGTGTGAGTTGGGGTGTCTCCAACAGACGCACCTTAAGGTGTGACTCTTGGCGAAGAGTCACCTATGCTCTATATAACCCAATTTCGTTTTTATTTATTATCATCAGTTTTTCAGAGTTTTCTTGAGTCTTTTTTACAAAGAGAAAACAGACGCAATCAAAGTTCGTTTGGCAGAAAGATTAAAGTACTTTCTTCTTTCTGCGACTGATCATTGTATCCTGGGAGACAGGAGCCTATATTCCTGCAAAACACTGTGGCAGGGGCGAATCTGTCTTAAAAAGATAGTGTGTATACACTAGACTCGATCATCTCCTTAGGAGGTGTTGGTTTTTCATGCAGATTGGAATACAGAAAATTTATAGATTAATATAATCACTTGCCCAAAACGACAAAAATATATATTTAGCTAGGTGTACGACTACTATGTCTCATGATCGTTCTTACACTAAATATTGTTAGAAACCAAATCGAAATTTATCATTTTAAGAGCAATTTAGTCATTTTCATTTTATTTTTCAATATTTTGTGTTTGGTAATTCTCCTTTTATTTTGGCTACCAATTTTTTCTTACTTTGTTTTTCTCTCTATTAAGAGGTCAAAACTAGTTGGTGTGTATAAAGAGTAAAGGTAGAATCTTTGCCATATTACATTACACAATGTTTACTGGTAACGTTTTTACACCAACAAGGTCCAGGTGGTATTGAGAGTGTGTACCTCTTCATCTTATCTTCCAAATTTAATTTACAAATTTACCCACAACTTCATTTCTACTATGCGGAATTAAGAACATTCCAACTGTGTTTGCATAAGTGACATCTATATGAACGCAGGTTTGAACGAATATTTATTAGGTGAAATGTAAGCGTTTGGTGCCACATATATAAGGAGGGTGGAAAATTTAAAAAGTTGTCAAAAGACTAAACGCCTTTTAAAATGGTATCCAATTATTCTTTTAAACAATTTTTTTTTTCTTTTTCATTTTTTCCCGAAGTTTGAAACAGGGGTGACGATGGATTGGTTCGAGTAAGGATCAACGTTGATCTTGACCCGATTTGATAAGGAGCTTGCATGACCCGACCCTGACCCAAAACCTTTAATATATATATATATGTTGTGTTAAAAAAAATGTAATAGTGATATGTATTGTTCTTTCGATTGATGAATTTAGACATGCCATTCTTTAAGAAGTCGCATAGTTTCAATTTCTGACATAAATAACGTCGTAGCTTCCAAAATCGAGAATTTTCTTGAAAAAGCCAATAAAAAAGAAAACAAATTAAATTTATTTTTGAACTAGATGGATTTGAACCATCATCCTCTCAGCGACACAGTTGAGTGCTCTAGCCATTTTGAGGTTATAGTCCATAAAACATACAAAAGTAATCAGTAAATCATCATGCAAACTTATAAACTACTTGCCTTCTTCAATCTTCATGAGAAAAACCACCAACAATAAGTATAACAGAAGAAAGACATACACCAACTATGCATGATAGTTTTTCCTACCAATTCAGAGTAAATGTGTTATCAAATTTGATCATAACTCTTTCTTCGCCTAATGCCTATCTCCCAACTTTCGTAGACATCGGATAGGTGCCATTTTCTTCTTTATTGTTATTAGCTAAAAACCTGATTATGGACAAGGATAGGTACTCTTAATACTTCAATACCATGAGATAATAACAAACGTCATTTGAGAAGGCATTGTATTCTTTTATTCATTTTTCCCCCAAAAATCATACATCTCCTTTTTTTCTTTTCTTTTTTCACTGAAAAGTCTCAGAACAAATGGGTAAAATAATAAAGGATTTAGGTAGAAAAAAGGAATGACATATTTGAAGGCACAATGGGCTGCAAGCGGATAAATATTGGGTAAGCACAAATGAAGGCCAAAAAAATGTAGCAATAAAAATGCTTATTATCATATCTTCGGTTGGGCACCGTCACCTTTTTCGCCTCGAGTAAAAGTAGGAAAGTATTATTAGTATAACTTGACTTTGATGTTACCATTTGACAATTAAGTAAGGAAACGAAATGAGATTAAAAACAACGAGATCAAAAACGAAGAGTAAATATAATAACACTCGAAGCTCAGAAATAAGGTCAGATCCTCACATAACATTAGGTACGAAGTTTCTACAGTTATCCTCACGTGGTTCTAGTCACGATGAACTTTTAGTTTAACAAGAGACTCAGAGACTATTGTAGAATGTGGTTTTACCAAATAATTATCTCATAAATGAATATACCACACAAGCAGAATCCAAGTCTAGCAAGAATATTCTACATACAAAAACTCCTAAAGTGCAAAGTGTAGATAACAAGACAGGACAATATCCTACTATCCAAAAACAATAAAAACAAAAACAAAAACAAACTGAGACAGGGGAAGAAACGTACCTAATCAATGAAGCATACTTATAACCCTTCTCAGTAAACTTTTATTACCTTATTTGAGCAACATTGCACCTATTATGTGGTTCCAAATCAGTCTTCCGTACCTAAACTGCACGAATCACCTTTTGAGGTGATGTTTATGGAGCAGACTTCCTACTAAAATTCTTACTAATCACATTAGAAATATTCACATAGGACTTATATCTATATCCATTGAAAGGGCGAGCATATGGTTGATAGGGTCCAACAAATCTACAATAAGAAGCAATATGACCCTTTCGGCCACATAAACTACAATGATAAATATGATAGTAAGATACCCGTTTAGAGTGATTATGAGTAGTGGATATCATGTTATGTTTGGGCACCGAAGTAGAAGTAATTGCTCTTACAAACTTTGTGATTTGAGGAGTCTTGACTTTAGGAAAATGTTCATCATATCCTAGACCCCTTTTATTACTATCCGTCTTTCCCATACATAATATTTTATCAATGTTTTTGGCCCCATGATAGAACTTATCGAGTTTCTGCTCAGATAGAACTACATTAAGTTTGGCCGAATGAAGTTCGCCCAAAGTTGATTTCATTTTCTCCTTTGCATCATTAACTTCTTTTTCTAAAAATATAACTTTGTCATGAAGACTTTGTTTCTCATTCTCAAGTACCTCTATCTCGTGACTTGTACTCTTAGTTTTTCCTTGAAGTTCGCACGTAAGTATATTAACTTGGTCTTTTAAGACTTTGTTAAGTTTACTGAGTTTTATACACTTGGCGAGAGTCTGAGCATACAAGTCCTCAAGATGCGGGTCCTCAAACTCCTCAGACTCATTATGTTCTTGATTACTCTAATTTTTATAAGGATTTTCAAGTTCAAAAACGTCAAAATTATTATTGCCCCAATTTAAAATAGCAGGATAAGCACAATAATTTCCGTTGTCAACTACTTGGAAATGACTCTTATTGTCATTATTCTCATCATCACTGTCATCCCAAGTAACACGGACATTCATAACTTTGTGATTGGTCCCAGATTTTTTATTGGGACAACTATGGGCATAGTGACCGAACTTGTGACATTTGTAACATTCAACTTGACTTAGGTTAGTGTCAAGGTTAGTCTGCTGGTTATTTACTCTATGTTGATCATTAGTCCGCGACTTATGATTCACCGATTGCCCTTGTTTTTGAAATTGGCATTGTTTCACAAAGTTCTTAAGCTGGTGGCTTATAAAGGCAATTTGTAAATCCAGGTCGAACCCATCATCATTATCTGAATCAGATGAGTTGTCAGCTTCTATGGTACCCTTAGAAGAAGAAGAGTAAGATGAAAACTTGAAAACAACATTCTTGTTCTTCTCAGGGTTTTCCATTTTCATCTCGAGTTCAAACATTCGTAATTTACCAGTTAATGTATCTGGCTTCATTTATTTAAGATCCCGAGCTTCCTCTATAGC
This sequence comes from Kingdonia uniflora, assembly GCA_014058105.1. Classification (NCBI taxonomy): domain Eukaryota; kingdom Viridiplantae; phylum Streptophyta; class Magnoliopsida; order Ranunculales; family Circaeasteraceae; genus Kingdonia; species Kingdonia uniflora. The sequence goes on from JACGCM010002668.1 coordinate 844,691, forward strand.
ATCACGTATGGATTTAAAGCTCTTAGGAATGAATCTTAGAACTTTGCGAACTATTTGAACATCAGAGTACGCTGTTCCTAATGCGGCACTAATATTTATAATATCACTTAGTCTAGCATAGAACTCATCAAAAGGTTCGTTTTCACTCATTCTGATATTCTCAAATTGTGAAAAACATTTGAAGCTTACTTTCTTTGACTGTATCATCGCCTTCATGAGTTCGAACTAGGATGTCCCAAGCTTCTTTAGAAGTGGTACATGCAGAGATATGTCAAAACTCACTTTTACTCACAGCCGTAAAGATCGCATTGATGCCTTTAAAATTATAACCAGCAGTATCCTTTTCTTCTTTTGACCATTGGTTCCTAGGTTTAAGAACCTCTTTAGTACTCCCAGGTTGACCTTTTATCATAGTAGGGGGTGTCCATCCATCCTCAACAGCAATCCATACATCTTCTCTGATTGATTGTAAGTATGCAATCATTCGAACTTTCCAATATGGATATTCTTTGCCATCAAAGGCTGGAGGGCGATTTATAGAACCTCCAAACTTCTTGGAACTCATTATTCTCATGCGAACTATCCGGGATCCACGCTTAGGTTGTTAAACCTCAAAACGTAACCGCTCTGATACCAATTGAAATAACTTAGTCGCCTGAGACTAACCAATTCTGATCGTTTTAGGTCTAAATCGATAGGTCCTAATTCCTTTGAATAAATGGTCAACATTTAACCTTAATTAAGTAGATACGATTACCTAATGTTAAGCAAGCAATGGGAGATTAAAGACAAGGCCAATCAAAGTTTAATCCTGTGGGAAACTTTTCTCAGGAGAAAAACCCACAGATCGCTGTCGAAACACCCGACAGCTAAACAATTCTCTATTGAAATCAAATTACAAGAGTTTGACTACTTACAGACTCGATAAACACATCTCGTGGTTACCTCTTTTATAATCAAGCTCCTAGCAACCGATTCCTCGTTCTCGCAACGCTCTTCCGTTCTCGCAACACCTCGCCTTGGATAACGCTCCAAAGCTTCAAAGCTTGAATCGCTCAAACTTTACAAATCAATTATTAGGTTTTCTAAACTTCTCCGATTGATTCAATTTGAGATTTACTTCGCGTTGAATCAATCGTTAAAATCTCTCCTCTATCTAAAATATCAAGCTCTGAAAAATAGGTTTTGGAAGAGGTGAATTTGAAAAAAAGTAAGTATGTCTTAAGTAGGAAAACAGAAAACACGGGCTCTGTTTGAATATAAATTAATCTATTCGAACAGGAATCTATCTGTTGAAAGTTATTCGAACAACAATCAATCTATTCGAATAGAAATGTATCTGTTGAAAGTTATTCGAACAACAATCAATCTATTCGAATAGAAATGCATTTGTTAAAAGTTATTCGAATACAAATAATTCTATTCAAAAACAATTCTATCTGTTGCAGCATATTCGAACAACATTAAAGGTTATTCGAATATAACTTCTATTTTCTTTAAGGAGACATTCTTATTACTTCTTCATACTTTGTAAAATACATAGGGCTTGATATTATAGACCAAGGAGTTAGAAACCCACTTACCTGTTCAGTACCAGTCCAGCTGTAGTCGCTCCATGTGCAATCTCTGACATCGAGTAACCACGAGATTGTACTGACATCTAAACTAGACACGGAATGAAACAAACTCCAAACATGGAAGTTTCAGGCCAGTCTCGGAAAAGTTGAAATACTGCCAAAATTGGAAATCACTGTCTTCGGGATGATCCTGGTAAAAAAAAAAAAAAAAAAAACAATATCAAGAAGAAAATACTAAAAAAACATTTAACTTCAGTAAGAGAAAACAAATCTAGTATTCAAAGAGTATGTGCATCTATCCAATAATAACATGTCCTCTATGATGAACAGCTCAACACACTCTTTCACCATCTTCCAAAGTATTTAGTAAATAATTTGTCAAAAACCCGATGAAGCAGGTACCTTCATTTCCAGTGGGGAAGTCTATAATACAACCACCAACCGTCAAGGGTATAACAAGTAACATATGTCCTGCCGCCAACAGATGCATAATTCACAACAATAGTTGTAGTAACTCCATTCAAACCAGGACTCAAGTAAGGCGGAGGGTCACCAGTTGCCTCGTATTTGTCACCTGTCATTACCAAACAAATGATAACATTTGATGATGTTTAAAAAAAAAAAAAAAAACATTTGATGATCAAACGAAAATTTCCCATGAACAGTTATTAAGAAAATAAGATTAAATTAAAAAGTAACCCAGGAAACCAGTAATGTGCTTCCATTAGTAGGACATCATGTATGGCATCCACCAGTCACATCGAATTTCATACCTTCACCTTTTGCCATTGCATCTGACATGGGCTTTGCCATCATCCGAAACCCTGTCTCCAAAAGCTAATGGTTAGACGACCTGTTGCAAACCAACAAGGGAATCTTAATTTATTTCAATAGCCTAAGGGCAGGTGAGAGTCTAGGATTATAGCTAATATAATTGAGCTTAACAAGAGTGTATCTTGGTCATATTAGCCAAAAAATTCTTGCTCTCATCAAATCTCTATGTGAATGAGTAAATAACCAATTATAAACCAAAACAATCACTTACCAAGGGTGTATCTTTGTCTCAATGCTAAGTTTCTCATTCAAAGGCAAACCAAGCATATTTCAGTCGCCTAATGTTGCCCAAAACTTGCAATCATCGTTCATTCCTAACAGGCCTTTCATCAAACACATTATAAGAACTCCCTAAATTTCCATATCTAAAATATAAACTTAATCAACAAGGGATCTAATACAAACCCCCATACAGAGAATCATTTGTACAAAACTTGCACTATAGCTATCGTCTCCAGAAGCCAAGGCCTAAACTCCATATCCCTCTCTATTATTACCATCGATTTTGATGTAATATTTCAAGACCAATTAATATACAAATTACTTTCATCCTGGGAATGCATGTGATTTTGTTCTTGCACACATTCCTATTCTTGATATACTAAAGCTAAAGAGCAAAGCATGCATAATCTTTGTTCCACCGAAATGTTCATATATACTGAAGTTGTTGCAGGCTGGCAAGTTGTTTACTACGAAACAGAAAAGTGTTCAATCCAGCAGCAACCTGGGGCACGATACTAGCATCATTTCTGAAATAATCAAGAAACTTTCAGTTATAACATAAAGCTCAACATTATGACGAGAATTTCTCAAGAGTACATACAATCTTGATTAGGATGCTTCCATAACATGAAGCAGAAGTTAGTGAAAATCACGAAGATCTACAGAATGGCTAAAATAAAGTATGTTGGGTCGCTGTATATGACAGAAGGGTCTACAGAGAAAAACATCATGTCTACGACTCTCCATTACTCCAAAAACTGAGACACTAAAAGCACTCACGGAACATCTCTTCCACAAGAACGTTAACAAAATACTCAGCAGCAAATGCATAACTCTCAGATAGAAATTACCTGTAACTGAATAAAGTAGCTGAAGCAATGAACAAATGACATAAACAACAAAATCCTCCAACATAATTGCTGCCGAACTAAATCAGAGTCAAAGGGTAAAAACAAGATATTCAGAAATCAACAAAATGTATTGCTTCTCATATGAGGCCTTGCATCCACTTTTTAAGACATAAGGTTAATACCCGATCAAGAAGGATTGCCCAATCCTCTCAGCCTTTTGGCTGCTACATGCACTACTAAAAGTAGCCACTTTAGTGGCTTTACCCTAGCACCGGGCCCTAGCCATTGGAGGCTACTGATGTTGTTGTGGAAACATGGTTAACATGTCTTTCCACCTATTTTCTTGAACGGTTGTGGCCCATATTCATGTGGCGCTCACAGTACTTTTGGTCGCCAATGGCATTTTTTGGACATTGCCATTTCTTCCCATCCGTCCTACGACACCTCCCTGGCTCAGGATCTGCCTTACCAGATAATCCTCGATGAAAAGAACCCCAAGATCCAGGATAACTAGAAAGACATGAGAGGTTTCCGGTTCTTGTAATGGAATCGAGTAGATTTGTAGGTACTGGATAATTTGCATGGAGGAATTTGAAAATCAATGATTGGGTTTCAAACTCCAACGACTGAGATGGAGTGAATGCTGCTCTACCACCTGCAAAGCTTCTATCCAATTTTGCATCAAAGCTTTCAAATCCCAAACCTGAAATATGGAAACTGTATAAATTTTTTCGCAAATTAAAAGGAGCCTAAAAGTGAAACTCAAATTTATAACTTTGTACTCAGCATTCTAGAAACTTCCACAAGCTCCAAAGAACACCTTCAACAATTGTACCTCAAAATCAACGTAGTTAAACAAAAGAATCGCCAAATAGTAGTAGTAGTTAAGCAATACGTTAAGATCTACAAGTTAAAGGATGAACCCGCAAATTCGAATTGGTGCATCGGTCATTCACGCAGGCATAATACAAAAAAATGATCCTAAAAATCTTCCTATACTATTATAAACAAACCCTTAGATTGATATAATTGAATTATATAGGGGTAGTAGTCAAGTTACTCATTGTGGTTCGCCTTATTAGCAATTTCTGCGAAAACAAGGACAATTTCGAACAAAAAGGACATATGGTGGTCCAATTAATTGAGTTCTTATCATACAATTATAATTTATATATAAAGAGGAGAAAGAAAGTAAAAATCAATATGATTGGTTTCTAATTTTTTCTCCACTTTCCATTTGCGCCTTTTTTCTTATTCATCAACTTAAGCAAAACTACAAAAGCATGTGAACCACCAAATACGAAGACCACCAAATCCATTATATTTTTACACTAAATCTCCATGAAACGATGCTCAACAAAGCAAAACTATCCCAATAAATCCATTTTCAAATTTAAGTCTAAATTTTAGACTTGGACAATACCCATTTAACAAAATCCAGTTTCATGCAAAAATAAATCAAATCACATAATTATCTCAACAAACTAAAACTTATAAATAAAAGCAAATTATACCTGAACCTTCAGTCTGATGAGTTAAGGTAGCACCAGGAGAAGAAAACCCTAACATCTGCTGCTGATGTTGATGTTGCTGGCCATCAACATAATAAGAACTGGATCTAACCAATGAAGGGGTTTTTGGGACATCATCAGCTCCAAACACATTAATGTATCTCCTCCAATCTTCTTCAGCAGAAGACGCAGACCCAGATTGTGGATTAAAAAATCCAGATCCGAATACATTCTGTGGGGCATCACTGTTAGAAGATGAACCCACAAAACTGTTCAATCCCATCTTTACAAAATCTTTTTTTAATTTGTGTGCTAAAAACTCAAGAAAAGCTCTAAAACTGGAAGAATGGGCAATGGAGTTATCCCTCTTGTAGTGAGAATGAGAGTGTGAGACGAAACTTGAGTTTGTGTTTGAGGTAAAACGCTGAGAACAAGAAGAGGCTTAAAAATACGGTGGAGAGAGCTCAAATTTTGAACACCTCTCGCCAACAGAATAAAAACCGCTCGTTCTTTTTCTTTTACTTTTTGTAGTAATCTTTCTCCTCTCTTTTTTTCTTTATGGAAAAGGGTAATATAACAAATATGTAGACCAAAAATTCCACTTTTAATGATTTTTTATTGGGTGTTAATATTTTGTCATCCTCCTGAGGATGGTTGTTTCTCACTGCAATTACAACCTTTGACTGTAGTGAATACGTTGACAGTCTTTAAGTGGGTGGGGGAGTAAATGCAGTTTCCTTCCTGTTGGTCAATTAAGTCTGAAATGAAACGCCAGTACTCGTTGACAATGTTAAGTGGGTACGGATCAATATCTTCTGTGACATGCAAAAGTATAACCAACTTATATGCAACCACATGATCCAGCAATTAATATGGTCACCTATAAAACGACAAAAAAACATTATCTTTTGTGATATGGAAAACAATTCATTTCCTTATTACCAACCAACTGACACTACGATATAACCTCACAACCTAAAGATTAGCATGACCACCCTAAAGCGACAAATCCTGTCAGATTATACATTTATATAGGGCGTACGACTACTATATGTCCCATGATCGTTCTTGCACTAAATATTCTTAAAAACTAAACCGAAATCTGTGGGCAAATTAGACATTATTCATTTTATTTTTCAATATTTATTTGGGTAATTCTCCTTTATCTTGACCACCAACTCTTTCTTACTTTATTTTTCTCTCCATTAATTGGTCAAACTAGTTGGTGTGTACAAAGAGGAAAGCTAGAATCTTTGCCACATTACATTACACAATGTTTGCTAGTAACCTTTTTGTACCAACAAGGTTCAGGTGGTATTGAGAGTGTGTACCTCCTCATCTTATCTTCCAAATTTACCCACAACTTCATTTCTACTACGCAGGATTAAGAGCATTCCAGCTGTGTTTGAAAAAGTGCCATCTACATGCACGTGGGTTTGAACGAATATTTGAAACGTAACCGTTTGGTGCCACATATATAAGGAGGGTGAAAAATTTAAGAAGTTGTCGAAAGACTAAGCGCCTTTTAAAATGGTGTCCAATTATTTTTTTAGCCAACTTTTGCTTTTTCCCAAAGTTTGAAATAGGAGTAACAATGGATTGGTTCGAGTAAGGATCAACGTTAATCTTGACTTGGTTTGCTAAGGAACCAAAGCGACAAAATTTTACATTTAGCTTACAATGTCTCATGATCATTCTTACACTAAATATTTTTAGAAACCAAATCAAATTTTATCATTTTCAAGGCAATTTAGTAATTATCTATTTTATTTTTCAATATTTTGAGTTTGGTAATTCTCCTTTATCTTAGCCACTAACTTTTTCTTACTATATTTTTCTCTCCATTAATAGGTCAAAACTAGTTGGTGTGTACAAAGAGGAAAGGTAGAATCTTTGTCACATTACATTACACAATGTTTACTAGTAACGTTTATGCACTAACAAGGTCCAGGTGGTATTGAGAGTCTGTACCTCTATTTCTTATCGTCTAAATTTTATAAATTTATCTACAACTTCATTTATAGTTCGCGGGATTAAGAGCATTTCAACTGTGTTTGCAAAAGTGGCATTTACATGCACGTAGGATTGAACGAATATTTATTAGGCGAAACGTAAGTGTTTGGTGCCACACATAGATTAAAATATCCATGATAAATTGATTATACCTAGATAAATATTTTTTTTTTTTTGTCGGTTTGATATTTCTGCGATATTATCAGTGGTTCACTAATGCCTAGTTTTGTGGCATAAAACCGTTAATGTATCATGATTTTATCAATTTATCACCAAATATCACAATAATTTGATGGCATTAAGAAATAATTAGTTTTAACATTTAACATTATCAAAACCTAAAGAGTATGGGATTTATTTTATAATAAAAGAGTTATGGCCACCCATTTAAAGACTTCAAAGGAGATGGTCTCATATCTGAAGACCAAAAGACTAAAACACAAACATTATCGAGAAAATAATTCTTATCTTATAAGTTATAAGTTGTAACCATACATAGTTGATGTCTTTCAGAGCTAGTAAAATTAAAGAGGCATATAGGTATGACCTTGCTGTTTGGTGGTCGGTTGGAGAAAAAGAGGGTCAGTTGCCTCCACCTAAGCAATCGACCTTAATGCTGTATGCTCTAAGGGCTAGAAAAAGTAAAGAGACATATAACATATAGGTATGTTTCTAACGTCAATCAACAGTAAAAAAATAATGAATTTGAGGAGCCGCGTCACTCGTATATGCATTAGTTTATCGATAACTTTATGAGACAATTCTTAGACTTTAAACTCAAATTTGTAATTGAATTGCTCATACCAAGTTGTAATAAATAATGGTTATCTCAATAAATAATGATTATTTCATATTCCTTCACATTTTATTTTCATTATTTTTACCAAGCTTACATATTTTTTGAGGCTCCTACACTCATTCTTGGACATTTTTCAAAATACTTTCTTATATTTTCTTCACATCTCCACTCGTTTTAAACAACTTTACAATTTATTATTTTAAACATCAAAATACCAAAAATATCATTGATAAATACAAATTTTTGGGTATAAACCGGCTCTTTCCTTTAAGGATTAAAATATTGAGTGGCAAAAATAGCGTGATAAAATCAAAATACCATAATAAAATCAGAATGGCGAGGGGTCGATAAAATCGCTGGTTTTGACATTTTCATCTATGGTGCCACATAGGGTAGAATATTTAAGAAGTTGTCGAAAGATTAAGCGCCATTTAAAATTGTGTCAAATTATTATATTAGAAAACTTTTATTTTTTTTCCGAAGTTTGAAATAGGGGTGACAATGGATTGGTTCAAATAAGGATTAACGACGATCATAACCCGATCTGCTAAGGAACCAAAGCGAAAAAAATATACATTTAGCTAGGTGTACGACTACTATGTCTCATGATCATTCTTACACTAAATATTGTCAGAAACCAAATCGAATTTTATCATTTTCAAGGCAATTTAGTCATTCTCTATTTTATTTTTCAATATTTTGAGTTTGATAATTCCCCTTTATCTTAGCCACTAATATTTTCTTACTATATTTTTCTTTCCATTAATAGGTCAAAATTAGTTGGTGTGTACAAAGATGAAAGGTAGAATCTTTTTCACATTACATTACACAATGTTTACTAGTAATGTTTATGCACCAACAAGGTCCAAGTGGTTTTGAGAGTCTGTACCTTCATATCTTATCATCCAAATTTTATAAATTTATCTACAACATCATTTCTAGTACGCGGGTCTAAGAACATTCCAACTGTATTTGCAAAAGTGGCATTTACATGCACGTAGGTTTGAATGAATATTTATTAGGTGAAACGTAAGCTTTGGTGCCACATAGGGTGAAAAATTTAAAATGTTGTCCAAAGACTAAGTGATGCGAGAAAAACTCAGTCTTTAAATACCCCGCTCAAAACTACGGGTGTCGTAATATAATAAGGGTAAGCGGGGCTCGAATCCACGGGTGTAGTGTCCCGAATAATTTTTTTAATATTTATCATTTTATTTTATTCATTATGCATCCTCATACGTTACTCTGCATCTGCATATATTACTAAGCATCGTGCATCCTCATATTATTGCATTTATCAGGTTTTGAGTTCTTCTTTCTTCATTTTCTATGTTTCGGTGGTTTCGGTGGTTGTTGGGCGGAGGAGGTTGAGTTGAGGTTTTGGGAGCCTGTGGTTGGCTTGGTGTTGTTGTTGTTGTTGTTGTGGTGTGGTCTGTTCGAATAAGTTTCTATCTGCTTTGTTTTATTCGAACAAACTTGTTCCTGTTCGAATAGATTTCTATTTGCTTCATTTTATTCGAACAACATCTTTCCTGTTCGTATATATTTCTTTCTGCTTGGTTCTATTCGAACAAGCCCTTTCCTGTTTGAATAGACTTTTACCTGCTTTGTTTTGTTCGAATAGAAATATCTTATGTTCGAACAGAGGCGTGTTTTGACGATCAGGTTGGGCCTTTTCACGCAATTCTTGGCCGTTGACCTCTTCCTCGAGATGGGTGTTAGTTTTAGGGTTTTATTACCTATTTCATTTTATTTTTCTCTTTCTCACTCACTCTCCAAATTAGAATCCATTGCTCCTCTCTCGCTTCTTTGCGAGTTGTGTTTTGATTGTTGGGGTTGATCTTTGCTATTCCTTTGGTGAGTAATTCCCCTATTCCTCTTCATTGTTGATTTGATTTTAGTTTCGGTGGAATCCTTTGTGTTTTAGGGTTTTGTGCTTGTAGAGTTGTGTTTGTTGCAGGTGTTGGGTTGGTTCTGTTGGTCTATGGTGTTGAGGCTGGGATGTTGTGTTGATTTTGGATTGCGGTTTATCTTCTATCAGGCGAATGTCCCTTCCTTGCTAAATTTCTCTACTAGTTTAATCAGTGTTGGTTAGAGTATTATGCATTTGGCATTGAGGTGTTATGTGATTGGCTATAATCTGTATTGAGTATTCAACATTGTTTTCCTATTGTTAGGCATGTCGAGTTATGTTCTCTTTTGCCTGTTAAGAAGTTGTACATTGGTGTGGTATTTTCGTGGGCTTGTCCTTGAATACTGTGTTTCTGTCTTGTAGAGACTGTTGTGGGTTGGATGTTGTGACTGGTGGTCACTGTTCATCTGTGTTAGGATTGTTTGCCATCCTCTGAGGCTGGTGGTTATCCTATGTGTGCGGTGTTAGGATTGTTTACCATTCTCTTTGGTAGGTGGTTATCCTATGTGTATGGTGTTAGGATTGTTTACCATTATCTTTGGCAGGTGGTTATCCTATGTGTGTGTTGACCGTGTGACGGCTGTTTTGTTTTGATCCTTGGGATCTGTTTGCAGTGTGGGTTTTTATATTCTTTTAACTTAACGGGGTCGGATACATAACAAAACTCTACATCGGCTGATCCTCGATTGGACCTAGGATTCCTACATCGGGTTGAAATTGTAGGTGAAGTTCGGGCTGGACACTATTATATCTATTATCCATCTGGGAGTTTGGGTGGTATGAGACAGCTTCCTCAGGTACTCGTCTTATCCTCCGTGAGGTTGAAATCCCTTGGAATAAGTAAAATAAAGTTCGGACGTTGGCTCCGTGGGTTACAAAGCCTGGAACACTCTGATCAGGTGATAAATCCTTCAGCGTGGTCGGGCTGGTAAACCAATCGTACCCATTGTATCCAATTGAGATCTCTTTAAGGTTATTATGCATTAGCGGTTGATCAACCCATATATCCATTATAGGGTCTAGTTCATTGGTTTTGCACATCATAAGCATCCACATTAGGACAATTCTAGAATCATATCATATCATATCATATCACCACATCCTTGCATCAATATATATATATTTCAATTCCTCTTCTCTTATCCATGCCTTACTCTATTCCTTGCTCTACTCTTCACATACCAAGTTGTAATAATTCCTAGGTGAGACAAGATCGCACCCAGTGAGACAAGATCAGAGAACCGACAAGGGCAAAATAGTTCAGGTTCAATATGAGAACTTGGGTTTGAAGAGGCAAAAGTTTGGTATTACTGATGGTGTTCCAGCTAGAGTTAGGGGAGGACAACTTGCTTTTGGTACGTGTTGGTGCGGGGAGAAAGGGCACACCAGGAAGTTTTGTCCTAGGCCAGACAGAGGTCCTCAGCCATTACGATAGTTTTAGGGTCCCGTTGGTCACCAATCGCGACTATAACAGATTTAGCAGTTTCAGCAGAGACAATTTCAAGGTCCGCAGGGTAGGCAGATTGTTCCAGGCCCTCCGGGTGGACAAAGGTAACAACATACGAGTCAATAGTAGGGCCAGGGTTAGGGCCATGGGCAGGGCAAGATGTACGCAATTGGGAGGCGAGGTACTCACGTCGTCCCGCCTGTGGTGAAAGGTACGATTCATATTTCTTATACGCCTGCCAGAGTTCTTTTTGATTCAGGTGCATCACATTCATTCATATCATACATGTTTCTTTGTTCTATTAGTTTTGAGTCTTCCTTGTTACTCGATGAGATTTCCGTGGGTACACCGCTAGATACTTCAGTGTCTATTTCTCATATTTGAAGAGATTGCCCGATAGTTGTATGTGATCGTGTCCTTTTAGCTAACTTGTTAGTACTACCGATGCAGGAGTTTGACATTATCCTGGGTATGGATTGGTTGTCGACACATCGAGTTATTTTAGACTAATTTGAATGGTCAGCTACTTTTAGTATCCCCGGGGAGAAGCGGTTTGTGTTTACTAGTTTGAAACCTGCGCGATCAGGAGACGACTTGTTGGCATTCTTAGAGTTAGAATCCTCTAGTGTTGATGTTAGTTCTATTCCGGTTGTGTGTGACTTTTTAGATGTTTTCCAGAAGATACCCAGTTTGCCGCCGGTAAGAGAGATTGATTTTAGTATAGATCTTTTACCTGGTACAGCTCCGATTTCGAAGGCTCCTCATCGTATGATACCAGTTGAGCTGAAAGAATTATATGATCAGATATCTGAGTTGATGGATCTGAAGTTTATCCATCCGAGTACTTCACCGTGGGGCGCTCCAATATTATTTGCTAAGAAGAAGGACGGGTCTATGCGTCTTTGTATCGACTACCACGAGTTGAACAAAGTCACGATCAAAAATAAGTATCCCTTACCTAGGATTGAGGATTTGTTTGACCAGTTTTGGGGAGCTCAGTTCTTTTCGAAGATTGATCTGAGATCGGGTTACCATCAGCTGAGAATCAAGAAGGAGGATATTTTTAAGACAGCATTCAGGACACGTTATGGGCAGTACGAATTTCAAGTTATGCCATTTAGATTGATGAATGCCCCAACAACTTTTATGGATTTGATGAATAAAGTTTTTCGCCCTTATCTAGACCGGTTCGTTATTGTAATTGTGGATGACATTCACATTTATTCGAAGATCAAGGCCGAGCATGAGGAACACTTGAAGATTGCTTTACAGACCTTGAGGGAGAACAAGTTGTTTGCTAAATTTGAAAAGTGTGATTTTTGGCAGAAGGAGGTGAAATTTCTAGGGCATATTGTATCCAAGGATGACATCGCAGTAGATCCTTCTAAGGTTGAGGCCATTACGGATTGGGTTCAGCCGACTAATGTTACGGAGATACGCAATTTTCTGGTTTAGCCGGGTATTATCGTAGATTCATGGAGGGATTTTCTCGGATTGCAGCTCCGTTGACTAGTTTGACACAGAAGAATATTAGATTCGTTTGGGATGACAAGTGTGATTTAGCATTTACGGAGTTGAAGAAGAGGTTGACTACAGCTTCAATTCTTATTGTTCCTTCCAGCGGACAAAAATATATGGTTTACAACAATGCGTCACTCAGCGGACTTGGTTGTGTATTGATGCAGGAGGGAAAGGTTATTGCTTATGCTTCTAGAAAATTTAAGGTGCACGAGAAGAACTATCTGACTCATGACCTTGAGTTGGCAGCCATGGTGTTTGCTTTGAAGATTTGGCGACATTATCTTTATGGGGAGAGGTTTAAACTCTTCTCAGATCATAAGAGTTTGAGATACCTTTTCTCTCAGAAGGAGTTGAATATGAGGCAACGCAGATGGATGGAGTTCTTGAAAGATTATGATCTTGACTTACAGTATCACCCAGGGAAGGCAAATGTGGTGGCTAACGCCTTGATCCGCTTGCCTAAGGGATTTCTTGCACGACTTATGATTCGCGAATGGTTGTTACTTCGCGATATAGCAGATTTGGGGCTAAGTCTATTTTCACAGGGTACCGGTGGTTTTATTACAAATTTGAGAGTTCAACCGTCTTTGATTTCTCAGATTGTGGAAGCTCAGCAGCAGGATACAAAGTTACAGTCTTGGGCTTCAGATGATAGCAGACCCGATTGGACAGTTAGTTCAGATAGTAGCATCAGATACAGGGGAAGATTATCTATGCCAGATTTAGAAACATTAAAGTGTGAGATTTTGAATGAGGCTTACGGCTCTAAGTATACTATTCATCCAGGCAGTACCAAGATGTACCAGGACTTGAAAAGGTATTATTGGTGGGACAACATGAAGTGAAAGATAGCCGAGTTCATTTCCAAATGTCTTACATGTCAGCAGGTGAAAGCTGAGCACCAGAAAGCAGCGGGGCAACTTAAACCTTTACAAATTCCAGAGTGGAAGTGGGAACATGTGACTATGGATTTTATTTTGGGATTACCAAGGATAAAGAGAAACCATGATTCGATCTGGGTAATGGTTGACTGATTGACCAAGTCAGCTCATTTTATTTCAGTTCGCAAGACTTTGACCCTTGAGGAGTTGAGCAGGTTGTACGTAAAAGAGATAGTGATATTGCATGGAGTACCTGCGTCTATAGTATCAGATCGAGATGCTAGGTTTACCAAATTTTTTTAGAAGAGTTTTCAGCGAACTATGGATACTAGACTAGATTTTAGCACAACGTTTCACCCCCAGATCGATGGTCAGACATAGAGAGTTAATTAGATTCTTGAGGACATGCTTAGGGCTTGTGTGTTGGACTTCAAGGGTAGTTGGGATGAGCATTTACCGTGGGCGGGGTTTGCATATAATAACAGCTTCCAGTCAAGCATTGGGATGGCACCTTATGAGGCTTTGTATGGTAGAACTTGCAGATCACCGCTGAGTTGGGCAGATGTTGGTGAACAGAGTTTACTAGGGCCAATTTGGTTTGTGCGGAGACCATTTCTATTATTAGAGATCGGTTACGTACAACACAGAGTCGACATAAGAGTTATGCAGACATTCGCAGGAGACCATTAGAGTTTGAGATTGGTGATCACGTTTTACTGAAGGTTTCTCCAATGAAGGGCGTGATGCATTTCAGTAAGAAGGGGAAGTTGGCTCCGAGATTTATTGGACCTTTTGAGATTCTTGTCAGGGTTGGAGAGTTGGCTTACCGTTTGGCATTGCCACCGCAGCTGGATTGAGTTCACAATATGTTTCATGTTTCTATGCTTAGGAAGTATGGGCAAGATCCTACTTATGTGATTGATTGGGAGCCCCTAGGGGCTCAGGAAGATTCCTCGTATATGGAGCATCCGATGTGTATTCTGAACCGTGAGGATAAGGTTCTACGTAGCAAGGTTATTCCTTTTGTGAAGGTTCAGTGGAGTCACCATGATCCTAGTTTGGCTTCTTCAAAGTTTGAGGAGGATGTGAGAGATCGTTATCCACACTTGTTCACTGATTGAGGTATGTGGTATTTCGAGGATGAAATTTCTTTTTAGGAGGGTTGAATGCAGTGTCCCGGATTTTTTTATATTATTTATCATTTTATTTTATTCATTATGCATCCTCATACGTTATTCTGCATCTGCATATATTACTATGCATCGTACATCCTCATATTATTGCATTTATCAGGTTTTGAGTTCATCTTTCTTTAATTTCTGTATTTCGGTTGTTTCGGTGGTTGTTGGGTGGAGGAGGTTAAGTTAAGGTTTTGGGAGCCTGTGGTTGGTTTGGTATTGTTATTGTTTGTTGTTGTTGTGGTGTGGTGTGTGATTCGGGAGGGATATGAGGATTTTCCTTTGGGTTTTTCCCAGTTTTTGCTCGAGGGAATCTTTTTGGATTTATGAGTTTTTTGTGTTTTTACCTGTTGTATTCGAATAGACTTGTTTCTGTTCGAATAAGTTTCTATCTGCTTTGTTTTATTTGAACAGACTTGTTCCTGTTCGAATAGATTTCTATTTGCTTTATTTTATTCGAACAATACCTTTCCTGTTCGAATATATTTCTTTCTGCTTGGTTTTGTTCGAACAATCCCTTTCCTGTTTGAATAGACTTCTACCTGCTTTGTTTTGTTCGAATAAAAATATCTTATGCTCGAACAGAGGCGTGTTTTGACGATTAGGTTGGCCCTTTTCACACGATTCTTGGCCGTTGATCCCTTCCTCGAGATGAGTGTTGGTTTTAGGGTTTTATTACCTATTTCATTTCATTTCTCTCTCGCTCACTCACTCTCCAAATTGGAATCCATTGCTTATCTCTCGCTCCTTTGCGAGTTGTGACTTAATTATTGGGGTTGATCTTCGCTACTCCTTCGGTGAGTAATTCTCCTATTCCTCTTCATTGTTGATTTAAATTTGGTTTTGGTAGAATCCTTTATGTTTTAGGGTTTTGTGCTTGTGGAGTTGTGTTTGTTGCAGGTGTTGGGTTGGTTGTGTTGCTCTGTGGTGTTGAGGCCGGGTTGTTACGTTGATTTTGGATTGCGGTTTATCCTCTATCAGACGAGTGTCCATTCCTTGCTAAATTTATCTACTAGTTTAATCAGTGTTGGTTAGAGTGTTATGCATTTGGCATTGAGGTGTTATGTGATTGGTTATAATATGTATTGAGTATTCAACATTGTTTTCCTATTGTTAGGCATTTCGAGTTGTGTTCTCTTTTGCATGTTAGGAAGTTGTGCATTAGTGTGGTATTCCCGTGGCCTTGTCCTTGAATACTGTGTTTCTATCTTATAAAGACTGTTGTGGTTTAGATGTTATGACTGGTGGTCACTGTTCATCTGTGTTAGGATTGTTTGCCATCCTCTGAGGCAGGTAGTTATCCTATGTGTGCGGTGTTAGGATTGTTTACCATTATCTTTGGCAGGTGGTTATCCTATGTGTGCGGTGTTAGGATTGTTTACCATTATCTTTGGCAGGTGGTTATCCTATGTATGTTTTGACTGTGTGGCAGTTATTTTTCTTTGATCCTTGGGATCTGTTTATAGTGTGGGTCTTTATATTCTTTTAACTTAGCGGGGTCGGATACATAACAAAGCTCTACATCGGCTGACCCTCGATAGGACCTAGGATTCCTACATCGGGTTAAAATAGTATGTGAATTTTAGACTGGACACTATTATATCTATTACCCATCCGGGAGTGTAGGATGGTATGAGACAGTTTCCTCTGGTACCCGTCTTATCCTCCGTGAGGTTAAAATCCCTTGGAATAATTGAAATAAAATTCGAACGTTGCCTCCGTGGGTTATAAAGCCCGGAACACTCTAATCAAGTGATAAATCCTTCAGCGTGGTTGAGCTGGTAACCCAATCGTACCCATTGTATCCAATTGAGGTCTCTTTAAGGTTATTATGCATTAGCTGTTGATCATCCCATATATCCATTATAGGGTCTAGTTCATTGGTTTTGTACATTATAAACATCCACATTAGGAAAATTCTAGAATAATATCATTTCATATCATAGCATATCACCATATCCTCGCATCAATATATATATTTATGTTCCTCTTTCCTTATCCATGCCTTACTCTATTCCTTGTTCTACTCTTCACATATATATTACTGTGTTTTTAATATCTTATATCTCATTCACCTCTTCCTCTTTCTCTGCACCATTTTATTAGTAGGTTATTTAGCTTTATTGGGCATTAGTTAGCCGTGGTTTTGCTCACTATCGTATTTTCCCCATTTTCAGAGGCAGAGTAGTTGCTGGTTTTGCTGAGGTTATTTAGATTTAGTTTTGGGTGCTGCAGATCTGTTCTTGTATTAGTTCTTCTTGTACGATCTTAGCTTTCGACGCTGTAAATTATCGTGATATTGTATTTATATCTTCAACTTGATATATTTATCTTTTGCTTCCGTTTTATTCTTTTTACTCTGATGATGTTGCTATAGTGAATGACTAAGCTATTTCCTATTAGCAAGGTTATTTGTGTGGGCGAATCTTTTGATTCCCCGACCTGCATTCCCCGAATGACATTGTTTTAGATATGCTATAATATTTAGATTTTGGGACGTGACAACGGGGAGTAAATGTATTAAAAATATAATTTCCTAATTAACTAATAAATTAATCTAAACTAATTTTGTTAAAATGGCTTTGGACTAAGACATAAATCTAAATTACTAACTTTTAGTACGAGTATAAGGAAAAGAACCTAGACTTTGGATCACCTCCGACTTAGTTTACTAAAATGATATGAAAATGGTAACTTCTATTCGCACGTAATAGCCATGGCTGTGTCTATCTGGGTCTAAGATCTTGGGTTTGTGGCTAAAACCCTAGGTAAGAACTTCGTTGTTCATAGACAAACGGATCTAGGGTTTATAAACTCTTTTCCATGGCTAGGTGAAGAGTATTAACTCTAGTGATCTAAAATTCTTTTTGAGTATAAAAATAACCGAATATGGCTAATTCGACATCTTCCTCATATCCATAGTAACTTAGAGTTATCATGGCTAGATAAACTCTTCGTAATTACAAATCGGAGAATTGAAGATTAATTCTAAATCTAAACTACTATTAACATTAATTTAGCTCACTTCATCGGAGGTTCAATCCTTAGCCTAAGTTCAAGAGACTAGCTTTCCATTAATGGTGTTGATCACAGCTTAAATTAAATGTATAAAATAAAAGAGAGAGAGAGAAAGAGAGAGAGATACTGAAATATGCAAGCTTTATTCCTTCATGAGATTAAGATGTGTAAAATACATAGAATTTCTCTCCTATTTATAGGAGATAGGAGAAACTTTTTTACAATTATGAAACTCTATCCCTAAGTAAAGATAAATCTTATCTCAGATAAATACTATCTCATGCTAATCCTTATAAAGTCCTTCATCATCTTTATTCTATGGAGTAAATCTACAAGTACATTGAATGAGATATCTTTCTTATACCTGAGAGACTATTGAAGATGCTTAAGCTCTTTGTATCTTCTATTAAATGTCTTTTTCTACTTATTAGCTCCAACAGTGATTACTGTCTCAAAATAAGAAAATGCTACTAACATTAGAAAATAATAATTTGGGATTAACAAAATGATACTTTTAGGCATATTTATCATACGTATTTCTACGTCTATCACTAAACTCTATTTAAAATTGTATCAAATTATTCAGTTAGACAACTTTTATTTTTTTTCGATGTTTGAAACAGGGGTGACAATGGATAGGTTCTACTAAGGATCAGCATTGATCTTGACCCGGTTTGCTAAGGAACCAAAATGACAAAATTATACAATTAGCTAGGTGTACGACTACTATCTCCCATGATCATTCTTACACTAAATATTGTTAGAAACTAAATTGAAATTTATCATTTTAAGGGCAGCTTAGTCATTCCCTATTTTTTTTCTTCAATATTTTAAGTTTGGTACTTAATTCTCCTTTATTTTGGCCACCAACTCTTTCTTACTCAATTTTTCTCTCCATTAATTGGTTAAAACTAGTTGGTGTGTAAAAAAAGGAAAGGTAGAATCTTTGCCACATTATATTACACAATGTTTACTAGTAACTTTTTTGCACCAACATGGTCCAGATGGTATTGAGAGTGTGTACCTCCTCATCTTATTTTCCAAACTATACAAATTTACCTATATCTTCATTTCTACTACGCGGGATTAAGAGCATTCCAACTGTGTTTGTAAAATTAGCATCTACATGCACGTGGGTTTGAAATAATATTTATTAGGCGAAGCGTTAGTGTTTGGTGCCACATATATAAGGAGGGTGGAAAATTTAAGAAGTTATCAAAAGACTAAGCACCTTTTAAAATGGTGTCCAATTATTCTTTCAGACAATTTTTTCCCCCAAAGTTTGAAACAAGAGTGACAATGGATTGGTAAGAGTAAGGATCGGCGTTAATCTTGACCCGGTATGCTAAGGAACCAAAGCAAAAAATGTACATTTAGCTAGGTATATGAATATTATATCTCATGATTGTTCATAAATTAAATAATGTTAGAAGCCAGATCAAAATTTATCATATTAATGGCAGTTTAGTCATTCTTTATTTTTTTCTTCAATATTTTGAGTTTGGTAATTCTCTTTTATCTTAGTCACTAACTTTTTCTTACTATGTTTTTATCTCCATTAATAGTTTAAAACTAGTTGGTGTGCACAAATAGGAAATGTGGAATCTTTGCCACATTAGATTACACAATGGTTACTTGTAACATTTTTGTACCAGCACGGTCATGGTGGTATTGAGAGTAGAGGTGGAAAACTGGTTGGGTCATAACGGGTTCATGCGTCAGAAATGCAAACCCAAACCTGACCCGTTTAGCTAAACGGGTCATAAATACAAACCCAAACCCAGCCCTAATTTAAACAGGTCAACCCGACCCGACTCTTTTAACATGTTTAAATATTAATTCAGGTTTGGGTCGGGTCGGGTCATGGGTTTAAATATTATCAAAATTTCTTAAAATTTCCCTAGGCAGTTCACCAAAGTTATTTCAAAATATTCATGTTCATTAAGCGTCTATTAATATATGGGTTAATGGAGAATTCGTTGCAAGGATTTAACATTGTCTGGATAATCATTTGTGTGTGTTCAGAAGAAGAAGAAAAAACATTGCCAATATCAGGCTATCTCTAGCAATACTTGAGGCTCTGAGTTAATTAATGCTTAATGCTCCTTAAATGAGTTTTATGTAGGATAAATTTACTTCAACAGTAATTCAAGTAGCTTTAAATTGGGTTTGTTCAGCAACCTTAGTCACATGCCCGAAGGTCCTACCTCTAGCTCTTTGAACTTTTTTGCTTATTCCCTTTTTCTACCAAGAAATAGGCTTTCAGTGCATGATTCTTAGGCCCTCTTCTTTTAAAGAGAAGTGATAGGCACATAATGTGTTCATTTTAATTCTAAAGAAGATAGATGTACAAGTCTTATGTATGCCTTATCTCCATTTTAAAGAAGGCAATGCAGAACCATTTATTGAGCTTCTTGGTCCCAAACGCCCTTGACAAGCTCATGTATTGAGTCACTTACATAGATGCTTTAAGCCGAAAGGTGTTAACTTTTGGCAACACCAAGATTATTCTCAAGCATAAAGTCCATTTAAAGTTACAGTGAGGCTTTGTGTACCTCCTAATCTTATCTTCCAAATTTTATAAATTTACCCACAGCTTCATTTCTACTTCGCGGGATAAAGAGCATTACGACTGTGTTTGCAAAATTGGCATATACATGCACATGGGTTTGACCAAATATTTATTAGGTAAAACGTAAGCGCTTGGCGTCACATATATAAGAAAGGTGGAAAATTTAAAAGTTGTCGAAAAACTAAGCGCCTTTTAAAATGGTATCCAATTATTCTTTTAAATATTTTTTTTTCGAAGTTTAAAATAGGGGTGACAATGGATTGGTTCGAGTATGGTTCAACGTTGATCTTTGCCCAGTTTGCTAAGGATCTAAAGCGACAAAATTATTCATTAAGATAGGTGAACGACTACTATGCCTCATGACCGTTCTTACACAAAATATTGTTAGAAACCAAAACAAAATTTATCATCTTAAGGGCAGTTTAGTCCTTATCTATTTTATTTTTCAATATTTCAAGTTTGGCACCTAATTAAGACTGGCAATGGGTCGGGTTTGGGGCGGGTGGAGTAATACCATCCCCATACCTACCAAATTACCCTACCCTCAAACCCACCCCAATATCGTTTAACTTAAATGGGGAATACCCAATCCTGCCCCATCAAAATTTGCCTATAACAAACCCGCTACAACACCCGCTTAGCACCCATTTATTCTAAGTGAGTATCCCGAAGCCCACCCCGCAGACCCACCCCTTTTATGAACTTTGAAGCTTTAAGATGAAAACCATCGATTTGGGTCGAAAACCATTGATTTGAGATAATTCTTCTTAGGTTTAAAAGTATATATAGAGATAGAAATGAGCTTAGGATTAGAGAATGAAAGTCAGGTTGAGGAGGAAGTAAAAGTAACATGTCTTCAATAGAATTAGGTTTAAATGCATTCAGGTCATAACCTATATAACTTGGTCAGGTAACGGGGCCTAATTTATTTGGGCCTAAAACCAGACCCGCCCCAATATATAAATGGGTTTCTTTTAGACCAAGCCTGCCTCATTAAGGGGGCGGGGGTGTATAAATTGCCAGTCCTACACCTAATTTGCCTTTATCTTGGCCATAAACTATTTCTTACTTAGTTCTTCTCTCCATTAATTAGTCAAAACAGGTTAGTGTGCAAAAAGAAGAAAGGTCAAATCTTTGCCACTTTATATTATGTAATATTTACTAGTAACATTTTTTTATCAACAAGGTCCAGGTGGTATTGAGAGTGTGTACCTCCTCATCTTATCTTCCAAATTATACAAATTTACCTACAACTTAATTTCTACTTCGCGGGATAAAGAACATTACAACTGTGTTTGCAAAATTGGCATATACATGCACATGGGTTTGAATGAATATTTATTAGGTGAAACGTAAGTGCTTGGTGCCACATATATAAGAAAGGTGGAAATTTTAAAAGTTGTCAAAAGACTAAGTGCTTTTTAAAATGGTATCCAATTATTTTCTTAAATATTTTTTTTTTGAAGTTTGAAACAGGGATGACAATGGATTGGTTCGAGTAAGGATCAACGTCGATCTTGACCCAGTTTGCTAAGGATCCAAAGCAACAAAATTATACATTTAGATAGGTGAATGACTACTATGTCTCATGACCGTTCTTACACAAAATATTCTTAGAAACCAAATCAAATTTTTTCATCTTAAGAGCAGTTTAGTCATTATCTATTTTATTTTTCAATATTTTGAGTTTGACACCTAATTAAGGCTGACAATGGGTCGGGTTTGGGGCGGGTGGAGTAATACCATCCCGATACCCGCCAAATTACCCTACCCCCAAACCCGCCCTAATACCGTTTAACTTAAATGGGAATACCCAAACCTGCCCTCTCAAAATTTACCTATACCAAACCCGCTCCAACACCTGCTTACCACCACCCGTTTATCCTAAGTTGGGATCTCCAAGCCCACCCCGCAGATCCACCCCAATTATGAACCTTGAAGCTTTAAGAGATGAAAACCATAGATTTGGGTTGAAAACCATTGATTTGAGATAATTCTTCTTAGGTTTAAAAGTATATATATAGAAAAAAATGAGCTTAGGATCAGAGGACAAAAGTTAGGTTGAAGAGGAAGTAAAAGTAACATTTCTTCAATAAAATTAGGTTTAAATGTATTCAGGTCAAAACCTATAAAATTTGGTCGGGCGACGGGGCCTCATTTATTTGAGCCTAAAACCAAAATTGCCCCAATAAATAAATGGAGTTTTTTTTAGGCCAAACCCGCCTCATACCCGTTATAGTCATATTAAACCTGACTCATTAGGGGGGGGGGGGGGGGGTGTTAAATTGCCAGCCCTACACCTAATTCGCCTTTATCTTGGCCACCAACTATTTCATACTTAGTTCTTCTCTCCATTAATTGGTCAAAACAGGCTGGTGTGCACAAAGAGGAAATGTAGAATCTTTGCCACATTACATTACACAATGGTTACTTTTAACGTTTTTGCACGAACAAGCTCCAGGTGGTATTGAGAGTATGTACCTCATCATATCTTCCAAATTTACAAATTTCCCAAATACATTACACAATGTTTCTAGTAATGTTTTTGAACTAGCAAGGTTTAGCTGGTATTATGAATGTGTACCTCCTCATCATATCTTCCAAATTTTCCCAAAATTTCATTTCTACTTCATGGGATTAAGAACATTCCAACTGTGTTTGCAAAATTGGCATCTATATGCAAATATTTATTAGGTGAAACGTAAGCGCATGGTGCCACATAAATAAGAAGGGTGGAAAATTTAAGAAGTTGTTGAAAGACTAAGCAGCTCCTTTTAAAATGTTGTCCAATTTTTCTTTTTCTATTTTCCGAAGTATGAAATAAGGGTGACAATGGATTGGTTCAAGTAAGGATCAACGTTGATCATGACTCGATCTGGAAGGGAACTAAAGCGACAAAATTATATATTTAGATAGGTGAACGACTACTATGTCTCATGACCGTTCTTACACAAAATATTGTTAGAAGCCAACATAAAATTTATCATCTTAAGGGCAGTTTAGTAATTATCTATTTAATTTTTCAATATTTTGAGTTTGGCATGTAATTCACCTTTATCTTGCCCACCAACTCTTTCTTACTTTGTTTTTCTCTCCATTAGTTGATCAAAACTTGTTGGTGTGCACAAAGAGGAAAGGTAGAATCTTTGCCACATTACATTACATAATGTTTACTAGTAACGGTTTTGCACCAACAAGGTTTAGGTGGTATTGAGAGTGGGTACATCCTCATCTTGTCCTCTAAATTACATAAATTTACCTATATCTTCATTTCTACTATGCGGGATTAAGAGCATTCCAACTGTGTTTGCAATAGTAGCATTTACATTCACACGGGTTTGAACGAATATTTATTAGGTGAAACTTAAGTGTTTGGTGCCACATATATAAGGAGGGTGGAAGATTTAAGAAGTTGTCGAAAGACTAAGTGCCTTTTAAAGTGGCGTCCAATTATTCTTTTAGGCAATTTAATTTTTTTCCCCATAGTTTGAAACAAGGGTGACAACGGATTGGTTCGAGTAAGGATCAACGTTGATCTTGATTTGATCTGCTAAGGAACCAAAATGATAAAATTGTACATTTAGCTAGGTGTATGACTACTATGTTTCATGATTGTTCTTAAATTAAATATTGCTAGAAGCCAGATCGAAATTTATCATTTTAACCGCAGTTTAGTCATTCTCTATTTTATTTTTCAATATTTTAAGTTTGGTAATCTTCCTTTATCATGGCCACCAACATTTTCTTACTAAGTTTTTCTCTATCCATTAATAGCTCAAAACTAGTTGGTGTGTACAAAAAGGAAAGGTAGAGTCTTTGCCACATTACATTACAGAATGGTTACTTGTAATGTTTTTTGTACCAACAAGTTGAGAGTGTCTACATTCTCATCATATCTTCTAAATTTCACAAATTTATTCATTACATTACATAATGTTTCTAGTAACGTTTTTAAACTAGCAAGGTTTAGGTGGTATTAAGAATTTGTACCTCCTCATCATATCTTCCAAATTTTACAAATTTACCTGCAACTTCATTTCTACTTCACTGGATAAAGAGCATTCCAATTGTGTTTGCAAAATTGGCATCTATATGCATGCGGGATTGAACAAATATGTATTAGGTGAAAAGTAAGCACATGGTGTCACATATATAAGAAGGCTCAAAAATTTAAGAAGTTGTCGAAAGATTAAGCACCTTTTAAAATGGTGTCCAATTGTTCTTTTATACAATTTTTTTTTTCTTTTTTCAGAAGTATGAAACAGGGGTGATAATGGATTGGTTTGTGCAAGGGGCAACGTTGATCTTCACCCGATCTGGAAAAGAACCAAAGCGACAAAATTATACATTTAGATAGGTGAATGACTACTATGTCTCATAACTTTTCTTACACAAAATATTGTAAGAAACTAACACGAAATTTGTCATCTTAAAGGCAGTTTAGTCGTTCTCTATTTAATTTTTCAATATTTTGAGTTTGGCACGTAATTTGCCTTTATCTTGGCTACCAACTCTTTCTTATTTAGATTTTTCTCTATTAATTTGTCAAAACTCGTTGGTGTGCACAAAGAGGAAAGGTAAAATCTTTGCCATATTACATTACACAATGTTTACTAATAATGTTTTTGCACCAACAAGGTTCAGGTGGTATTGAGAGTTTGTACCTCCTCATCTTATCTTCCAAATTATACAAATTTACCTATATCTTCATTTATAATATGTGGGATTAAGAGCATCCCAAATGTGTTTGCAAAAGTAGCATCTACATCCACGCGGGTTTGAACGAATATTTATTAGGCAAAATGTAAGCGTTTGGTGCCATATATATAAGTAGGGTAGAAAATTTAAGAAGTTATCGAAAGACTAAGTGCCTTTTAAAGTGACGTCCAATTATTCCTTTAGACCACTTCTTTTTTCTTTTCTTTTTAAATTTTTTAAACAGGGGTAACAATGGATTGGTTCGTGTAAGGATCAACGTTGATCTCAACCTGGTCTTCTAAGGAACCAAAGCCACAACATTGTACATTATATTGGTGTATGACTACTATGTCTCATGATTGTTCTAAGATTAAATATTGTAAGAAACCAAATCGAAATTTATCATTTTAACGATAGTTTAGTCATTCACTATTTTTTTTCTTCTTCAATATTTTAAGTTTGGTAATTATCCTTTATCTTGACCTCCAATATTTTCTTACTATGTTTTTCTCTCCATTAATAGCTAAAAACTAGTTGGTGTATACAAAGAGGAAAGGTAAAATCTTCGACACATTATATTACACAGTGGTTACTTATAACGTTTTTGCACCAACAAGGTCCAGGTGGTATAGGGAGTGTGTACCTCCTCGTCATATCTTCCAAAATTTACCAATTTACCCATTATATTACACAATGTTTTTAGTAGCGTTTTTGAACCAACAAGGTTTAGGTGGTATTGAGAGTGTGTGCCTCCTAATCTTATCCTCCAAATTTTACAAATTTACCCACAACTTCAATTCTACTATGCGGGATTAAGTGCATTCTAATTGTGTTTGCAAAATTAACATCTTTATGCATGGTGGCTTAAATGAATATTTATTAGGTAAATCGTAAGCGCTTGGTGCCACATATATAAGAAGGGTGGAAAATTTAATAAGTTGTCAAAAGACTAAGCGCCTTTTAAAATGGTATCCAATTATTCTTTTAGACAATTTTTTTTCTTTGAATTATGAAACAGGAGTGACAATGGATTTGTTCAAGTAAGGATCAACGTTGATCTTGACCTGATCAGGAAAGGAACCAAAGCGACAAAATTATACATTTACATAGTAGAACCACTACTATGTCTCATGACCATTCTTACACAAAATATTGTTAGAAACCAAAATGAAATTTATCATCTCAAGGGTAGTTTAGTCATTCTCTATTTTATTTTTCAATATTTTGAGTTTGGCACGTAATTCGCCTTTATCTTGGCCTCCAACTCTTTCTTACTTTGTTTTCCTCTCCATTAATTGGTCAAAACTTGTTGGTGTGCACAAAGAGGAAATGTAGAATCTTTGCCACATTACATTACACAATGTTTACTAGTAACGTTTTTGCACCAATAAGGTCCAGGTGGTATTGAGAGTGTGTACCTCCTCATATTATTTTCCAAATTATACAAATTTACCTACATCTTCATTTCTACTACGTGAGATTAAGAGCATTCCAACTGTAGTTGCAAAAGTAGCATCTACATGTACGCGGGTTTGAACGAATATTTATTAGGTGAAACGTAAGCACTTGGTGCCACATATATAAGAAGGGTGGAAAATTTAAGAAGTTATCGAAAGACTAAGCGCTTTTTAAAATGGTGTCAAATTATTCTTTTAGACAACTTTTATATTTTTGCTGAAGTTTAAAATAGGGGTGACAATGGATTGGTTCGGGTAAGGATCAACGTTGATCTCAACTCGGTCAGATCAAGAACCAAAACGATAATATTGTACACTTTGCTAGGTGTACTACTACTATGTCCCATTATTGTTGTTAGATTAAATATCGTAAAAATCCAGATCAAAATTGATCATTTTAACGACAATTTAGTCATTCTCTATTTTATTTTTTAATATTTTAAGTTTGGTAATTCTCATTTTTCTTGGCCACCAAATAGGAAAAGTAGCTCCATTAATAGCTCAAAACTAGTTGGTCTGTACAAATAGGAAAAGTAAAATCATTGCCACATTACATTACACAATGGTTACTTGTAACATTTTTTCACCAACAACGTCCTGGTGGTATTGAGAGTGTGTAACTCCTCATCATATCTTCTAAATTTTACAAATTTATCCATTACATTGCACAATGTCCCTAGTAACATTTTTGAACCTGCAAGGTTTAGGTGGTATTGAATGTCAAGCCCCAAATTTTAATAATTAGTAAACCAAACCATTTATTAAAATTCGAGGACATACAAGTCCTTACAGATAACCAAGCCAAAATAAAGTTAGGCTTAGTAATTTATTGGTGCGCAATACAAAATAATAAGAAATAAAATAACAACGGAAGAAATGAATAACGATAGCTATACTCAAAATTACTACAAACTTC
Organism: Kingdonia uniflora; assembly: GCA_014058105.1. Classification (NCBI taxonomy): domain Eukaryota; kingdom Viridiplantae; phylum Streptophyta; class Magnoliopsida; order Ranunculales; family Circaeasteraceae; genus Kingdonia; species Kingdonia uniflora. Next base: position 872,098 of record JACGCM010002668.1, read on the forward strand.
AATAGGTTGGAGATAACAATCTCCAAAACTAAACTCTCTCAAGTACATCCAATCCGTGATCCAAAATAATAACTGAGAACCAAGCCTTTAGAATTAGCTCTTCGACAAGATCGCCTTAACCACAACCGCTACAACTCTAGATCTGAAATATTTATATTGCGAGTATGAGTAAACCATGGCTCACAAACTTCCTAAAATAGCTAAACAATTATACCCACTAACCAGATGATAATAGTATTAGTTAAGAGATATGAATTTTGCAGGGATACGATGATATATACTAAAATGCTGAATATGCCAAATCGAGATGTACAACAAGCCTAATAAATCTATTAAACAAAAATGTCAGATGCAAAAGAATATTAAGACTATAAACTACACTTTGAGTTAATAGAAGGCGCTAAGAAGAATCGTCCTAAAATTTGGTTGATCAACCGCTAACATATGACTTAGTCATTTAAAGAGATCATTATTGGATACAAGGGGTTTGATTTTTGTCAAGCTCGACTAAACTAAAGATATTTCACTTGATCTGAGTGTTCTGGCGTTTCAACCCAAGGAGCCTAGTTATCCTCACTTTATTTTAATTCCAAGGAATTTCAACCTAACGGAGGATATGATGGGTACCAAAGGAGAACTGTCTCATACCATCCCACACTCCAGGATGAGTACCATAGGTGTGATAGTAACTTACCCAAACTAGGAATCCTAGTAACCTATCAGGGGTTAGCCGATTTAAAGTTTGTTTATGTATCCAACCTCATTATCAAAGTTATCAACTTAAGAAGTCTCTATAGTTTCCTAATGCAGACATGCTTACCATCAGTTGCTTGAGTATAATAGTAGTCAACGTAAGATTGTGCACATGGGATAACCTACATGTTTCCAACAAGTAGTCAATAATCCCCAAGAATAGGGTTTACAATCTGAACTTTTTAGAGGTTATGTACTTAAGTCTCCAAATAGATGGACAGGAATCCCACTAGGTTCCAACATCCATAGTGATAGTATAGACATCGAATAACAACTTGACGCTCAAGAACAAAGCCACACAAATTCTCAAACTTGAATAATTTCCTAAAACTAATAACAAAGTAAAAAGAAGCTTAACAGAGTATCTCTATAAGCTCGATGAATCATTAGGACAGTAAGTATCGCGGTATGATGCATGAGTCAATAATCCTAAAGAAAACTATCAGATGTTAGACAACAACAATTGAATTTATATTCAGGATAAACTATCGGTTCATAACAAACAGCTAAATAATCCAATATTTATAGTGTTCACAGTCCTTGTTTCTTGCTCATCAAAAGAATAACAAAACATTAACCACACTCGATAATGGAATTCAACGTTCTCGTATCAACTGCTGAATCAACGACAGTGCTCATGGACAAAGCCATAAGAATACAAAGTACGCTTAAAATAATTCTAAGACTAATAGAGACAATAAACTTTAAGTGGACAAGCTCATAACCAAAGACAGTGTCTTACGAAAGCTATACCGTCCAAACGACTTGACATTGAACCAAGAACTATATATTAGGATCTTACTACATTATTTGTATGCAAGGGCAAAGCCACGAGGATAACATAAAAAACCCAAATAGATAGTGCCTAATCCCATTATCATGTCTAGTCAACTAAACTAACAAGTTCGTTATATCTATAAAGTGATAACTATAATCTCTAAACTTTATTCGAAGTAATACTGGCTAAACCACGTGTCGCTATTTCTACATCTAAGTTTCTTAAATATAACCTAATCAACATTACTAATTGGGAAAATTTGACTACAGTCCCACCTACAGACTGAATATTTGCCTTTAGTCCCCAAGTTGATTAAATATGCAGTTTTGGTCTCCAAATTACCTCTGACCACAGGTCAACCTTCGTTGAACTCAAATTTTGACATGAACTAACTAAACTAGCCTCACACGAGTTGTTCGTGATTTCCTCTAATAGGTAAACAAGTTGTCTTCAGGTCATCTATTCCCCAAAACAATTCCCAACGGTCATCTCCTTCCCCAAATACCCTAACGGTCATCTCTTTCCTAATTCCCTTTAATTTTTCAAAGTTTTGGTGTTGGTCATCTCCTTCCCAAATACTTCCATTAAAGTTTTTTTTTTCTCTCTCTCTCTCTATCTCATTTTTGAGTTTTGGTATTGGTTTGTCTTTGTGTTTATGGGAGGTGGAAGAGGAGGTGGAGGTGGTGATGATATGAAAGTAAAATTACTTTATATATCTCTGTTTCTTTAATTAATCAGGTATTTTATATGAATTTTGAGAAATCACCATTGAAGCTTAAATGTAAGAAATGGGTACTAAAGACAAATTACAGGATGATTTGTGACCTATCTGCGATCAAGTTTTTCATGGTATTGGATATAATAAATTGAGACTGAATATTAATTTATTGATGATATATGATTTTTGTTGTATGATGATTTGTGCCCTATCTGTGATCAAGCTTTTCATGGTATTGGGAATTGTTCATGGTTATATAGTATGTGCAAGAAGCCAAATTGCAGTATAATAATACAATTCCATGTTTTAAAATTAATTGAGAACCTTGGTAGGAAGTACTTGAAATACCAATTTCCTACCTGTGGTGCTTTCCAATGGTTGAGTGTGGTCATTGGGTAATCTTAAAATTCACCAAGTATAAGTAGCTCCTCTTTCAAAGGTGGTTACTTTGATTATGAGAAAACTGGGTACTGGTGGAGAGAATGTCCTTGGAGGACTGTAGTTTGCCCTAAAGGTGGTTGTGGATTCATGAAATTGTATAAATCTACTACTCAGAGAAGCAAGGGTAAAAAATTCATAGTTTGTGAAAATGTTCAATACAAGCACTTTATGTGGCTAAATGACTATATGCATGAAGAAGGAAAGAAGAATGCAAAATTTGAGACTACGACTAATTTAAATGTCAATGTGAGTGTGACTATCGGATTGGATGAATTTTGCAAAGGGTTTAAAGGCAAATCCTCAATGGGATGAGATATGTGCAATTCTTGTAATACAAGTTAGGGATATGTGTAATTCTTCTTATGCAATTCTTCTTATTCAAGTTCTTCTTATACAAGTTAGTGTCCCCGTGTGCATACTCTACACATAACACTTACTTAACATAGCCCTAAACCTTCTCCCCTAACCATTATCCCCCCAACTACCAACATTGGGAAACTAGAATCTTATAAAACCCCTTAAATACCTTTACTTTTTTCTTTATAAAACCAAGCCTTTCCCTATACCTTCTTCAAAACACAAGTATTTCTTCTCTTCTTTTTTCTTCTTTTATCTTCAAAACCTAAAAAAAATTGCCTCTTTTCTCTGCAACTGAGAGTGACTCTTCTTCTGAAGAAGAGTACATTAGATTTGCAAAATGCTATAATTCATCCTCCAACAGTGAGGCTAACTGGATGGAGGAGGAAGAAAGTGAGTATGGGTGGACAGAAGAAGAGGAAGAAGAAACAGACGAGGAAGAAGAAGACGCAGATAAGGAAGACGAAAAAGGTACAGATGTGGAAGAAGAAGAAGAGATAGACGAGGAAGAAGAAGGGGGAGAGATTGTAGAAAATGGAACAGATGAGAAAGATGAAGATTTTGTTTGTGACTGTGGGAATTGCCTTATTTTCTAGGTTCTTTTTTGGGATCCCTTCTCTTTTTGGGATATAAAAATGTTTTTGTTATTTGTTTGGGATCCCAGAAAGTGCTTTTGTTTTTGTTTAGGTTCTCTTTCAATTTTTTTTATTGTGGTGGTGGCTGTGGATCAATGGAAATGTAATTTTCTTTCTAGATATCTTTTTATATTGTGGAACTGCCTTTATCTTTTTTATATTGTAGAACTGTTATTTTTTTGTTAACAGGTACACATAGAGATGATGAACTTGCCATTTTTTTTGCTCTAGTTTCCCTTGTTTGTATTGTGGCAATTTTAGACAAAAAATGGGTACCTGAACATTTCAGATCACTAGTACCTACACACCTGCACATTTCAGACCACTAGTACCTGTACATTTTAGATCACTAATACCTATACATTTTAGTTTGACTATGTGAGTACCAGTCAGACGTTTCCCTATAACCTTCTACCCATTTCAGACCAGTCAGACCTTTCCCCATACCTTATGCACATTTCAGAGCAGTTAGAAGACTACATTGAGTACATTCTACACATTTCAGACCAGTATGACTGTATGAGTACCTATAAATTTTTAGAGATGTAATAGATAAACAACAACAAACGAGCACATGCATTTAATAGAGTGAGTACCTGTTAAGTTACAAAATAGACAAACAAGAAACATTCATGAAAAAAACTGGGGCAAAAACAAATAGAGTACATAAAGTACTTGCTAACATTCATGAAATAAACATTCAGTTAATAGAGTACCCGTTTACATTTTTAGTATAACAAACATTTTTAGTCTAACAAATAACAAACATTTTCAGTCTACATAGCCAAACAAATGTACTTTTTAACATGCAGTTAACTTTTTCCAAATCAAGTCACACTGTCACACTTTCTAATTCTTGTCAGGAGATTGATAACCTTTCTTGTAAGGGTTAGAGCTTGGGACTTGAGCTTACTGTGTTAATGCCCTAGTTTACCTTGGGGATTGAGCTTGACATGTTGATGTCCTAGTTTGCCTTTAAGTAGGTTGAGACAGCCTTTGGGTTTGACTTGCTTGATTCTGCCTTGGGGCTTGAGGAGCTTGAGACTGCCTTTGGGCTTAACTTGCTTAATTTTTCCTTGGGGCTTGTGTAGCTTGAGACTGCCTTTGGGCTTGACTTGCTTGACTTTGCATTGGGGCTTGAGTAGCTTGATATTGCCTTTGGGCTTGACTTGATCTAGTTTGCCTTGGGGATTCAGTAGCTTGAGACTGGCTTTAAGCTTGACTTGCCCTAGTTTGCCTTGTGGTTGCAGTAGCTTGAGACTGCCTTTGGGCTTGACTTGATCTAGTTTACCTTGGGGCATCAGTAGCTTGAGACGGGCTTTGAGCTTGACTTGCTCTAGTTTGCCTTGGGGAATCAGTAGCTTGATATTGCCATTGGGCTTGATTTGCTCTAATTTGCCTTGGGGCATCAGTAGCTTGAGTTTTCCTTTAAGTTTTCCTTGATTAACTTTGCCTTAGGCCTTAAGTAGCTTGAGTTTGGCTTTGAGTTTGCCTTGATTGTGTTTGCCTTGGGGCTTGACTTGCTTGAGTTGGGCTTGGGGTTTTAATATATTGAGTTTTCCTTGCACCCCTAGAAGATCTCCCACCACCACCACCTATACCACCACCTCCCCTCCCTCTCATACTTGGTATTGCAGGTGGTAAGCCAACACTGCACATATGTCTTGCCATGCTAACATTTGTACATATCCTCTTTGATGCTCTTGCCACTTTTGGCCTTGGTGTTATTGGTATACCCTTACAAGTTTTCTTGTTGTGACCATAACTACCATATTTTCCACATCTCTTCTACCTCTTTTCTTCATCTGGATTAGGGATTCTTTGTTTTCTAGGTCTCCCAGCTCCTCTCACCAATGGGGGAGGTAGAAAATGGTTTGTAGGCTGCATATAATACAAAAATATCAAATATCAACTCAAATATACTTCTGTTCAAATACAAACCTTGTCCCATTCTGATCCATCAACTATAGGATATATGACATTTTTTATATATATTTAGACATATAAAATAACTTTGTAAAAACAAGAAACATAGTTGTTAGCCATCCATAAGAAAAGTTAGCTTTTAAAAAATTAGAGACACAACTTTGTACATCCCATATACTATCCACATCGCTACAATGCCACATCTTATACAAACTTGTATCATCACAAACATCCACTATCTCACCTGCACACAGTGTCTTTACCACTATCCCAGAACTAGGTGAGATAGCTTCATTTATCCTAACAACATCAGGCATAATATACTCCAACAAACCTTGTTAGTAAAACTGATCCCCATCTGCATTTTCAAATATATGCATGTCCCCATCAATGTATAGACGATGTGTGTACCCTGCCTCATTAGGTTCAGACCATCTACCTCCCCAATGAATAATGACATTTTTTAGGTCATTCCTGTCATTGTAACATACCCCCAGACACTATATAATTAAGATAAATATTATGGTAACATACCTAAAACACCTAATTTAAAAACACCACTTCTAAAAGCCCCAATTTTTTGAATATGCCCTAATTACAAAGAACCAAAACCCTAATTTTATAATCCAAACCACTTTCAAAAAGCCCAAATTTTGTAATCCAAACTCTAATTCTTAATACAAATCTTTTAACTTTTAAAATGGGAAAACTAAATCAATAGATATTAGAGAGAGATTTACAAATTTTACCTATTCAAAAATGAAGAAAGAGATAGGGTGAGAGAGAGACTTACATTGTGATCAAAGGTTTGGTAAAATTAGGTATTAGATTGATGCACTCTAGTTTTTCAAATTTTTATAGTTGCAGAAGATAAGGATTGTTCCTAAATTTTCCCTCCAAGACAAATTTTTTGTTTGAGACAGTTTGGGGAAGAGATGATCGAAGGACTACATGTTCACCTGTTAGAGGAAATCAAGTACAACTCGCGTGAGGGTACTTTAGTCAGTTCATGTCAAAATTTAAGTTCAACGAAGGTTGACCTGTGGTTAGAGGAAATTTGGGGACCAAAACTACATATTTAAACAACTTGGGGACTAATGGCAAATATTCAGTCTGTAGGTGGGATTGTAGTCAAATTTGCCCTTACTAATCATAATCTAAAACTTAGCATGAATGACAGTTCGAAAGACCGTTATTATCTCCCGTGTGAGTGACCTAATATAAGTAAATGAAATCAAGTGCATACTATTAACATTGCTAATTAATATAAAAGCTTAGATATTAAGGGAAAAGTAAACTCTCCTCTAACCCGATGCAATGCTTAAAGATGAATCAATCCATGCAAATAACTCAACGCTCCAACAACGGTATATCACGGACTGAACTACCAGATCAAGTACAATAGCTTACAGGCAACTCTTTAGGATTATAGTACTAGTATAAACAACGAATAATAAGTCTAGTTGCACTATACTAACATGACTATAACTATACTAAACCAAAGTACTATTTATAAGGTTTCCCGCTAAACTACTAACCAAGCAAGTATTTGAATTTGTTATAAGGAAGTAGTTAATTTTTAATGTCCAAGAAGATGAAAAAAGCAATGATCTTGATCTTCTAAGCAAGCACGACAAGCTAGCTGTAGTTGTTAATGGAGGAAGGGCTTAATGATAAGATAAAGGTCCAAACAGTCCTAAGCTTAAATTAAAAGGAAAACAGTTTATTAAAGAAGAAAAACTGTTTATCTAAGAAGGAAAATAGGGAGTATGCAAACTAATTTCAAAACTTCCGAACACAACAACGATCTCTATAATCCTATCTCTAAGCCCTACTCCTAATTATTCAAGCATAGATGATAAGTTGCTGGTGTTAGAAGCACAACTAGGAGGTGATTGAAACTGATTTCAAAACATCTAAACCTAACTACAACATCTATATAAACCTCTCTCTAAACCCAACTACAACATCTATATAAACCTCTCTCTAAGGCTGTGCTTGGTTCGTCGTAGCCAGATGCATTCTGCATTCCGCAAGCTGCTGCAACTGCACCTAGATGCAATGCAGCATCTGCAATGCACTGCACACATGAGTGATTGGTTCGGGAAAAAAATCTTGATTGCTATTATCTCCATTAATGGTGGAAAATGAAGTTCTCAAAATTGGAAAGAGAGATATTTGAAGAGAGGGCAAGTGAGATTTGAGGGGAGATAGATACAAGGGAGATATTTAAGGAGAAATTAGCAAGTTTATTGTTTTAAGAGATTTTTGGGCTCCTAAAAATTCTCAAATTGCAGTGAAATTAGCAAAGTTTATTCTCAAATGGGTAAGTTTATTTGCAAACCACTGCAGACCATTTTGAGGGGCAAGACAGTGCAATGAACTTGTTCATGAAACCTCATCTTCGCTGCAACCAGCTGCAGTGCACAGAGGTGCAATTTTGAACCAATAACTTGTAACATTAAATCTTTGTAAGCTCATGCATCTGCATCCTGGTATGGCGAACCAAGCACAACCTAAACCTAAGGTATAGAACCAACATAATAGGGTGAAACACTTACCCAATAGAGCATGAAAGTAAGGTAGAAGAACAACAGGTTACCTGCAACTGCCGGTTGGTGATGGTGGTTGATCTGTACCTCTTTCTACTCTCTCCAATTCGAACCAATGACAAAGACATCAACTGCCACAACAATGGTAGTAGTAACACCAATAGTTTTTCTCTCTCTTCTATTCTCAATAGCAACAGCAACCGCAAGAGAAAGAACAATAATGGCAAGGTAAAACAAGCACAACATAGGCGACAATAAACAAGGAGGAGGTGCAACAATGGCAAGGTAAAACAACCCTCTCTTTCTCTCAACCAGTAGTAGCTTTTTCTTTCTCTACTCTCTCAAATGGTAACAACTCTTAAACCCTACTCTCCTACTAATCACAAGATTTCTAAAGCAAGGATCCTATACTACACTGGCAATGTAACTAAGATAACCCCACTCATATGTGAGAAACGACACGGTTTAAGCAATAAGAAAAAGAGACATGGACTAACTACCTTCAACGATGCATAAGTAAACATTATGCAAATGATTTACGTATGATGCACGATGAAAAAATAAGGGTACAAAAAAAAATTACGGGAAAAATTTGAACGAATATTTATTAGGTGAAACGTAAACGCTTGGTTCCCTAAATATAAGAAGGGTGTAAAATTTAAGATGTTGTCAAAAGACTAAGCACCTTTTAAAATGGTGTCCAATTATTCTTTTAGACAACTTTTTTTTTTTTTTTTTTTTCCGAAGTATAAAATAGGTGTGACAATGAATTGGTTCCAATAAGGATCAGGGTTTATCTTGACCCGATCTGGAAAGGAACTAAAGCGAAAAAATTATACATTTAGATAGGTAAACCACTACTATGTCTCATGACCGTTCTTATACAAAATATTATTAGAAACCAAAATGAAATTTATCATCTTACGGGCAATAATCATTCTCTATTTTATTTTTCAATATTTTGAGTTTTGCACGTAATTCACCTTTATCTTGGCCATCAACTCTTTCTTACTTTGTTTTTTCGTACTATTAGTTTGTCAAAACTTGTTGATGTGTACAAAGAGAAAAGGTAAAATCTTTGCCACATTACATTATACAATGTATACTTGTGACGTTTTTGCACCAACAAGGTCCAAGTGGTATTGGGAGTGAGTACTTCCTTATCTTATCTTCCAAATTCTACAAATTTACCTTTATCTTCATTTCTATTACGCGGGATTAAGAGCATTCCAACTATGTTTACAAAAGTGGCATCCACATGTACGCGAGTTTGAACTAATGTCAATTAGGCGAAACGTAAGCGTTTGGTGCCACATATATATGGAGGGTAGAAAATTTAAGAAGTTGTCGAAAGACTAAGCGCCTTTTAAAATGGCGTCCAATTATTTTTTTAGACCACTTTTATTTTTTTCCTAAGTTTGAAACATGGGTGACAATAGATTGGTTCAAGTAAGGATAAACGTTTATCTTGACCTTGTATGCTAAGGAACCAAAGCGACAAAATTACACATTTAGTAAGGTGTACAATTACTTTTTCTCATGATTGTTCTTAGATTAAATATTGTAAGAAGCCTGATTGAAACTTTTCATTTTAACAGCAGTTTAGTTATTCTATATTTTATTATTAAATATTTTAAGTTTGGTATTTCTCCTTTCCCTTGGCCACCAACTTTTTCTTACTATGTTTTTCTCTCCATTAATAGCTCAAAACTAGTTGGTTTGTATATAAATAGGAAAAGTAGAATCATTGCCACGTAACATTACACAATGGTTACTTGTAATGTTTTCTCACCAACAAGGTCCAGGTGGTATTCGAAGTATGTACCTCCTCATCATATCTTTTGAATTTTACAAATTTACCCATTACATTACACAATGTTTATAGTAACTTTTTTAAACTAACAAAGTTTGGGTGGTATTGAGAGTGTGTACCTCCTCATCTTATCCTCCGAATATTATAAATTTACCTACAGTTTCATTTATACTACGCGGGATTATGAGCATTCTAACTGTGTTTGCAAAATTGGCATCTTCATGTAAGTGGGTTTGAAAAAATATTTATTAGGTGAAACGTAAGTGCTTGGTTCCACATATATAAGGGTGGAAAATATTAGAAGTTGTCGAAAAACTAAGCGCCTTTTAAAATGGTCTCCAATTATTCTTTTAAACAATTTTTTTCTTCTTCTTAAGTATGAAACATGGGTGATAATGGATTGGTTCGAGTAAGGATCAACGTTGATCTTGACCCAATCTGGAAAGGAACCAAACGACAAAATTATATATTTAGATAGGTGAACGACTACTATGTCTCATGACCGTTCTTACACAAAATATTGTTTGAAGCCAACACAAAATTTATCATTTTAAGGGCAGTTTAGTAATTATCTATTTAATTTTTTGTAATATTTTGAGTTTGGCATGTATTTTACCTTTATCTTGGCCACCACTCTTTCTAACTTTGCTTTTCTCTCCATTAATTGGTCAAAACTTGTTGGTGTGCACAAAGAGGAAAAGTAGAATCTTTGCCACATTACATTACATAATGTTTACTAGTAACGGTTTTGCACCAACAAGGTCTAGGTGGTATTGAGAGTGTGTACCTCCGCATCTTATCTTCCAAATTATATAAATTTACCTACATCTTCATTTCTACTACACTGGATTAAGAACATTCCAACTGAATTTGCAAAAGTAGCATTTACATTCACGTGAGTTTGAGTGAATACTTATTAGGCAAAACATAAACGTTTGGTGCCACATATATATGGGGTCAAAAATTTAAGAAGTTGTCGAAAGACTAAGCACCTTTTAAAATAGCGTCCAAATATTCTTTTAAACAACTTTTATTTTTTTCCCTAAAGTTTGAAACAGGGGTGACAATGGATTGGTTTGTGTAATGATTAGCGTTGATCTCGACCCGGTCTGCTGAGGAACCAAAGCGATAAAATTGTACAATTAGCTAGGTGTACGACTACTATGTCCCATGATTATTCTAAGATTAAATATTGTAAGAAGCCAAATCGAAATTTATCATTTTAACGGAAGTTTTCTCATTCTCTATTTTATTTTTAAATATTTTAAGTTTGGTAATTCTCCTTTATCTTGGCCACCAACTTTTTCTTACTATGCTTTTCTCTCCATTAATAGCTCAAAACTAGTTGGGGGTGTACAAAGAGGAAATGTAGAATCTTTGCCACATTGCATTACACAATGGTTACTTGTAACTTTTTATCATCAACAAGGTCCAGATGGTATTGAGAGTGTGTACCACCTCTTCATATCTTTCAAATTTAATAAATTTACCCATTATATTATACAATGTTTCTAGTAATATTTTTGCACTAACAAGGTTTAGGTGGTATTGAGAGTGTGTACCTCCTCATCTTATCTTCCAAATTTTACAAATTTACCCACAACTTCATTTTTACTTCGTGGGATTAAAAACATTCTAACTGTATTTGCAAAATTGGCATCGACATGCACGTGGATTTGAGCAAATATTTAATAGGTAAAACGTATGCGCTTGGGGCTACATATATAAGAAGGGGGAAAATTTAAGAAGTTGTCAAAAGACTGAACGCCTTTTAAAATGGTGTTCAATTATTCTTTTTGATAACTTTTTTTTTCTTCTTCCGAAGTTTGAAACATGGGTGACAATGGATTTGTTCGAGTAAGGATCAATGTCAATCTTTATCCGATCTGCTAAGTAACCATGGTGACAAAATTATGCATTTAGCTAGGTGTATGACTACTTTGTCTCATGATCGTTCTTACACTAAATATTCCTTGAAGCCAAATAATTTTTTTTCATTTTAAGGGCAATTTAGTCATTCTATATTATATTTTCCAATATTTTGAGTTTGATAATTCTCCATTATCTTGGCCATCGATTTTTCCTATTACGTTTTTCTCTCCATTAATAGGTCAAAACTAGTTGGTGTCTACAAAGAGAAAAGTTATAATCTTTGCAATATTGCATTAAAAAATGTTCACTAGTAACGCTTTTGCACCAACAAGGTCTAGGTGGCATTGAGAATGTGTACCTTCTCATCTTATATTCCATAGTTTGCAAATTTACCCACAACTTAATTTATACTGCATAGGATTAAGAGTATTCTAACTTTGTTTACAAAAGTGGCATCTACATGCACACGGGTTGGAACGAATATTTATTAGGTGAAATGTAGGCGTTTGGTGCTATATATATAAGGAGGGAGGAAAATTTAAAATGTTGTCGAAAGACTAAGCGCCTTTATAAATGTTGTTCGGGATATTTTGTGTTTAGTCCCTTCTACAAACTGGATATTTGCCTTTAGTCTCCAAGTTGTTGGAAAATACACTTTTGATCCCCAAATGGCCTCTGACAACAAGTCAACCCTAGTTGAAGTCTATTTTTGCCCTGAAGTACCTAATCTACCCTCATACGGTTTGCACGTGCAGACAACTTGTTACCTATTATCTAAAATCACATGAGGGTAAATTAGGTACTTCAGGGCAAAAATAGATTTTAACTAGGGTTGACCTGTGGCTAGAGGCCATTTGGGGTCTAAAAGTACATTTTTCAATAACTTGGGGACTAAAGGTAAATATCTAATTTGTAAGTGGGACTAAACTCAAAAAATCCCTCCAATTAATTATATTTTTAAATATTTTATTTTTTTTCCAAAATTTGAAATAGGGGTGACAATGGATTGGTTTGAGTAATGATCATCTTTTATCTTGATCGGATCCACTAAGGAACCAGAGCTACAAAATTATACATTTAGTTAGGTGTACGACTACTATGTCTCATGATCGTTTTTGCACTAAATATTGTTTGAAGCCAAATTGAAATTTATCATTTTAAAGGTAGTTTAGTTATTCTTTATTTTATTTTTCAATACTTAGGGTTTGGTACATAATTATCTTTATTATGTTGGCCCCCTACTTTTTTTTACTATATTTTTCTATCCATTAATAGGTTAAAACTTGTGGGTGTACAAAGAGGAAATGTATGAAACATCCATTTGGAGTTTGTTTCATTTAGTGTCTAGAATAGGTATCAACACTACCTCGTGGTTATTCGTCATCAGTAAGTGCACATGGAGCAACTACAGCTGGACTGTCACTGAACAGGTAAGTAGGTTTCTATCTCCTTGATCTAAATGTCAAGCCCATAGTATTTTACATAATAAGAAAAGAAAGTAATGTCTTATTTGAGAAAAATAGGTCTCTATTCGAACAGGCTTTTGTTCTGTTCGAATAAGACCTTGTTCGAATAAAATTTAGTTTTTATTCGAATATTTCATCTCAGAATAATATTTATTCGAATAAACTATTTCTTTGTTCGAATAATTTTTCTGGGAACTTAGTTGTTCGAATAGGATTTTGCTTTGTTCGAATAAAACTTATTTTGTTCGAATATACTCTTTCTCTATTCGAATAAATTGCCTCAGGCCTTTATTTGTTTGAATACATTTATGATGTATTCGAATAATAATTGTTTTATTCGAATAATTTTAATTTTGCTTCTATTCGAACAGAGGTTGGATTTTATGCTTTTTTATATAAGATAATTTTTCTTTTTTCATTACTCAACTTTTTGAAAACCTATTTTTTGAGGGCTTATATTTTTGAGATAAGAGAGATTTCTTTAAGAGATTCAATAGAGAACTAATAACTCAAACTTGAATCAATTATTGATCAAGAAACTCAAATCATGATTTGAAAAATTTGTGGGATTCAAGATTGAAAGCTTCGACGAGAGTTGGAGCGAGGCGTTGCGAGAACGTAAAATCGATCGCAAGAAGAAAATAATGAGTTTCGAGAAGTTTGGAGGTCCTGTAAATCGTCTTCCACTTTTTGATGGTAAAGACTACCCATACTAGAAAGTCCGAATAGTTGCATTCCTACAATCAATAGGAGAAGATGTATAGATTTCCATTGAGGATGGATGGACACACCCTACTGTGATGTAAGGCGCACCAGGCAGTACTATAGAGGTCCGTAAACCTGGGAATCAATGGTCAAAAGAAGAAAATGATATTGCCGGTTATAATTCTAAAAGCTACAATACTATCTTTATGGCTGTGAGTCAAAGTGAGTTTCGACTTATCTCTGCTTGTACCACTTTAAAAGAAGCTTAGGATATTCTAGTTCGAACTCATGAAGGTGACGATACAGTTGAAGAAAGTAAGCTACAAATGCTTACTTCACAATTTGAGGATATCAGAATGAGTAAAAATGAACCTTTTGATGAATTCTATGCGAGACTAAGTGATATTTCAAACACTAGTGCCACATTAGGAGCTACTTATTCTGATGTTCAAATTATTTGTAAAGTTCTAAGATCTCCTCCTAAGAGCTTTAGATCCAGACGTGATGCTATCGAGGAAGCTCAGGATCTTAAAAAAATGAAATCCGATACATTAGCTAGGAAATTATGAACTTTTGAACTCGAGATAAAAATAAAAAACCCTGATAAGAACAAGATTGCTACTTTTAAGTCTTCATCTCACTCTTCTTCTAGGGGTACCAAAGAAGTTGATCACTCATATATCTCAGATGATGATGAAGGTTCGGATATAGATTCATTAATTGCTCTTATTAGTCAATAATTTAAAAAAATCTTGAAAAAACGTTAATTTCAAAAACAAGGGCAATTGATGAACCATACGCCATGACCTCATGATCGGGTTAAATCTTATAATCGGCAGACCAACAATAATACTAACCTTAGTCAAGTTGAATGTTATAAATGTCATAAGTTTGGTCATTATGCCCATAACTATCCTAATAAAAAATCTAGAACAAATCACAAAGCTATGAATATCAGTATTACTTGGGATGACAGTGATGATGAGAATGATAACAATGAAAGTAATCCCCAAGTAGTTGTTAATGGACAATATTGTGCATATCCTGCTTTTCTAAATTGTGGGAATGATAGCTCTGACATTTTTGAACTTGAAAATTCTATTGAAAATCAGAGTGATCAAGAACAAAATGAGTTTGAAGACCTAAATCTTGAAGACTTGTATGCTCAGACTTTTGTAAAGTGTATGAAACTTGGTAAACTTAACAAAGTGTTGAAAGATTAAGTTAATGCACTCACGTGTGAGCTTCAAGGAAAAGCTGAGAATACAAGTCACGAGATAAAGGTACTTGAAAAATGAGAAACAAGGTCTTCATGATAAAGTTATGCTTTTAGAAAAGAAGTTCATGATGCGAAGGAGAAAATGAAATCAACTTTGGACGAACTTCATTCGGCTAAGCTTGATGTAGTTCTATCTCAGCAGAAACTTGAAAATTTCTGTCATGGGGCTAAGAACATAGATAAAATATTATGTATGGGAAAGACAAATGCTGACAAAAGGGGTCTAGGATATGAGGAACCTTTCTCTAATGCCAAGACTCCTCAAGTCACAAAATTTGTGAAAGTAACTGCTACTACATCATTTCCCAAACATAATATAATATCATCCACTCATATTCAAGCTAAAAGGTTTTCCTACTCTCAGATTTATTATTGTGGAATATGTGGCCGAAAAGAACATATTGCACCTTATTGTAGATTTGTTGGACCCTATCAACTATATGCTCATTCTTTCAATGGACAAATATATAAGTATAATATGATTTCTACTAATGTGAAAAGTGAGAATGTGTCTAGATGATTCGCATAGGAAACTTCAGCTCGAAGGACTCTTCGAAGCATTTGGGTACGAAAGTTGGATTTGGCACCTCAGATAAGGTACAATGTCGCACTAACTACTTTGAATGCCTTCAAGTCTGTTTGGTGGTATATGGATAGTGGTTGTTCCCGTCACATGACTGGTGATGAGTCTAAGCTGAGTCACCTAAAGGTTATTTAGAGTGACGAAGTTACTTTTGGTGATGGGAGCATATCTCCAGTGATAGAAAAGGGAAAGGCTGAAGGACTTGGTACTCCAATGATTGATAATGTTCTCTTAGTTAAGGTGCTAAAAGAAAATCTTCTTAGTGTCAGTCAGCTATGTGATACAGGTTATACTATTACTTTTTCCTGAGGTGGCCATGATGTATTGAACTCCTAAGGACAACGTGTGATGTATGCTGCTAGAACCGCTGATAATTGCTATACTGTACAACAAAAAGCTATACTCTGTAACAAAACTAAACTGAGTGATGTGGACTTATGGCATCAATGGTTGGGATATATTAACTTCAATGATTTGTCCAAGATTACAAGTAAAGAGCTTATTTGGGGAGTTCCAAAGTTAGGAAGACTGAGTAATGTTGTGTGTGGTCTGTGTCAAATTAACAAGCAAATAAAGAGTTCTTACAAGAAGTCCAACAATATTACTACTACTCTGATTCTTGGGATAATACACATGGACTTGATGGGTCTAATGAGAATTGCATCAATGGGAGGTAAATGGTATATTTTGGTAATGGTAGATGATTTCTCTTGTTATACTTAGATAGCTCTTTTGAAGAGAAGTCTAATACTTTTGAAGAGTTCCGTAGTATATCGCTTTGAATTTAAAATGAGAAAGGTTATTATATTAATAAAATTTAAAGTAATCGTGGAGGCGAGTTTAAGGATACTGGGGTGATCGAGTACTCCACCTCTAACGGGATTAAACATGAATTCTCTGCTCCAATCACTCCATAAAAAAATAGGATTGCAGAAAGGAAGAATATAGTTTTTCAAGAAATGGGACGAGTATTACTTCACAGCAAGGATCTTTCGACACACTTTTGGGGTGAGGCCATCCATACCGCGTGTTATACTATCAATAAGGTGTATCTTCATCCACTTACTTTAAATACTCCCTATGAACTGTGGTTTGGAAAGAAGCCAAATGTAAATTACTTTCAAGTTTTTGGGTATAATGCTTCATCTTTAGAGATCGAGAGAACATTGGGAAATTTGACTCTCGAAGTGATGAAGGTATCTTATTGGGCTACTCAACAAATAGTAGAGCTTTTGAAGTTTACAATTTGAGGACCAAAGTGATGATGGAGTCATGTAATGTGGGTATGGATGATATTTGCACCATTGGTTCTGTAGATGTTAGAGAAGAGGATAATACAGTAGAAAATCTAGAGACATCAACTAGTGAGGTTCTTACAACGATCCCTACATCAAAGGTTGCTTCACCTTTGCCTACTCCAATATTCCCAGCTCTACCACGTTCTTCAGCCCCCAGTGTACTGCAGCCCGGATGGCATCAAGTTCTTAAGGATCACTCACATGCCAATATCATAGGGGATGCTAGTTCTCGTGTTCAAACGAGAAGCCAATATCATGAGATGGTAAACTGTATTTGCTATGTATTTGTGATTGAACCCACAACTATGAAGGAAGCTCTCTCAGGTGAATATTGGCAACATGCAATACTGGATGAGCTTCGTCAGTTTTGACGTCAAGATGCGTGGGATTTGGTTCCACGTCCTTCTAGCACAAATATCATTCGAACTAAATGGTTCTATAAGAACAAATTTGATGAATTTGGGAATGTCACTCGAATCAAAGCTAGATTAGTTACCCAAGGGTACAATCAAGTAAAAAGGGTTAATGTAGCTAAAACATTTATTCCTACTGCAAGGCTTGAGTCTATTTGCCTACTTTTAGCTCTTGCTTGTAATCAAAGTTTCAAGCTATATCAAATGGATGTGAAGAGTGCTTTTCTGAACGGGCTCCTAGAAGAAGAAGTGTATATGGCCCAACCAAAAGGGTTTGAGGTTTCTTATCATTTGGATCACATTTTCTACTTGTAGAAGGCCCTTTATGGTTTGAAGCAGGATCCTTGAGCATGGTATAAATGACTTTCTAATTTTTTCTTGGATAAGGGATTTGTTCGAGGGGGAGTTGATAAAATGCTATTTATCCAGTATAAGGGAGGTGCGATGCTTGTTGCACAGGTATATGTAGATGATATTATTTTCGGTTCTACTTTGAATTCACTAACAACTTCTTTTGCAGCTTTAATGAAAAGTGAATTTGAAATGAGCATGGTTGGGAGACTAATGTACTTCTTAGGTCTCCAAATACGTCAATTGGAGAAAGGGATGTTTATATCTCAATCCACCATGAGAGGCCTAAGTTGAAACAACTATCCATTATAGTTCTTTATTTATAGCTGCTCGTTCTGCTGAGTTCATAGTACTATTTTACGTTGATTGTGCGCACACATACACTGAGTAAATACATATTCTGACTGGTTTTTACATTGATTGATTTTCTATCTATTGTCCATGTACCATGTGATTAGTCTCTCATGTAGAGAAGACAGGGGGAGTATTGACTATTTTTTATGTCTTTTTTGTTTTGTTTTGTTTCCTTTAGTTTCCATTTAAAAAAAAAGGTTCGAATACAATTTTGGTGTATTCGAATATCTTGCCACAACCATATTTATGTTCGAATACAATTTTTGTTATTCGAATAAATCACCTCAGTGATTTATCTATTAGAATACACATATAGTTATTCGAATACATTTTGTATGTTATTTTTTTTTCTTTTACACATTCTCTCTTTCTATTCGACTACACTCTCCTTAGCGCCTCCTCTTTCAAACTTAAAACCTTGAAAATTTGTAATTTCTTGATCGAATCTCTTCGTTTTTGTTCTCCTCTTGCTTGCTTTGGGATCAATTCCAAGTTTGGGGTTCGAATTTGTGCTCTAGTTTATGGTAGTTGTGAATCAAGGTTTGGGAATTCTTCAAAATCCCTCGAATCAAAGGTTGGTACTATTGTTTCTTCTCACTCTCTTTGTGTACTACGCCTTTTCAGATATTATTGTTTGTGTTGCGATTGCCTTGGGAAGGATTGTTGTTTCGATTTGGCTTGCATTGTGAAGTTTGTAGTGATTGGAGATGGTCTGCTAATTGCTGCATAAAAATTGGTATTGGTTTGGTGTGCTACTGCTGAATATTGTGTTTGCATTGGTTGGGTTTGCTTGGTGTTGATTGATTGATGTGGTGAAGAATTGGTGATTGTGATTCATTGGGTTCCCCTGTTTAACCGTGTAGGTTGAGTTTGGGGAAGTGGTGTTTGATTTCTTACAGGGGTTGTGGGTTGTTTAGGGTTGTTGGATACTTGTTTGACTGCAGATTCTATTATACGGATTGATTTCTATGGCAAGGGATAAACGCCCTGAGGTTGCATCTCCTGTTCCCGCTCCAAGCGGTGTGTCTAAATGGGTAGGATAAGACGAGGCACCAGGATAGGTCCTAGTAATTTTATCCCTCCGGGTTCTCACCGAGGAGGAACTAGTGGTACTAGGGGTGGGGGGTCTCATGCAGTCTCACGAGACAATGATGGGGGGAATCACGGCATGCATCCTAATCCCCCCACCTAGTCTACTCTGAGACACAGGTTTAAATTAAGGAATTATCAGCGGGAAGTACCACTAGATGAGGAAGAGTTATGTCTGCACTACCCCGTGTTCTCGTAGATCTTTGATATATTCTCCTCTCGTTGTTGGACTGGCATTATGCAGCCCTAAATGCCTTGTTATCCTAGATTAGTTCGACTGTCTATGCTTCTCTTCGCAATGTCTGTGAAATGGATGTTGATAGGAGCTTTCAGGTGTCGATTGATGGTTTGGAGTTTCATGTTCGTCGGGAGGACATCTGGCAAGCTTTTGGCTTAGTTGAGTCTTTCGTTCCGATTATGACACCTACGGACTGACCTCCAGTTCCTGACCAGTTTCCTCCCAAGAAGGAGATGGAGGAGTAGCTTCTTCATGCTGGGAAGAAGAAAGGGCCCTATATCAGGTACACGAATTTGACCAAGGCACTGTGCTTATTTCATATGATTGCTCATCAGAACATTCTTTCCCAACTAGGGAATAAGAATGTGTTGGTGGGCAATATGCTTTATCTAGTTTATCTCTACAACAAGGGGTATCATCTTGACCTGGTGAGTGTTATTATGCACGAGATGATTCTTGCGGCCAATCATGATCTTCATACCCGAGCTTTGCCATTTAGTAGATTTGTTTCTCAGCTTCTGACTGTGCTAGGTTATGGTATTCATGAGGATTAGGAGGCTGACGAGAGGGACGAAGTTATTACTCCTCAATATTGGGAAAAGTGTAGAAAGCACATGGTAGCTGAGTCAGAGTCTGTGTCAGAGGAGGGTTTAGGGGACTCTGAGACTGAGGTTGCACCTGCTACTTCTAGGCCTATTGCTACTACTATACTAGCTACTTCTACAGCTGCTTCTACTGGATCGAAAGCTAATGATTTTACTTCTCTCTACATCTATATGGAGCCTCAGTTTGGCCAGCTAAACTTTTAGATGCACTCTCAGTTTTAGCTTTTTCGGGATGATATAGGTCGTCTCCATACCTCTGTGGATGATTTGAGCAGTACAGTTCGAGGGTCGTCGAGTGGTCATCCCGTTCCAGGTCTAGATGAGCAGTCTTAGGATTGATATGACCTTGAGTCCACTTATTCACTTTAGAGTGATTTTCTTCTATGATTGTCTTTAATCTCTGACTATTTTCGATTATGCAATCTTTACTACGTGTATAATCCTTTTTGGAATTCAATTTTGGATATGTTATGTATTAACAGTTTCTTTTTGCATGGATGCTCTAACAGTTTCTAATATATGATTATCCTATTCCATGATCTTACTTTTTCCATAACTGTTATACATTTTGGCATTCCTCATATGGTTTCTCTTTTATCTCTGCTTTGTTTGCTTACCCTTTGTTCTTCTGTGCCAAAAAGGGGGAGGGATGCTTCTGACAGGTAAACCAGGTAAGTAATTTTTTTCTTCTGAATTCCTTATTTTGAATATGAACGGTTACGTGATGTATCTTTTTAGTGTACAACGATTTTAGAGGATATACTTTTAAGAATAAATGTTCAGTGAGTGAGTCAGTCCATCAAGTTATAATTTTCTTTTATTACCTGTAGTTCTAGTTTTGACACAAAATGAATCAAAGGGGAAGATTGAAACATCCCTTTGAAGTTTGTTTCATTTAGTATCTAGAATAGGTGTCAGCACTACCTCGTAGTTCTCCATTGTTAACAAGTGCACATAGAACGACTACAGCTAGACTGTCACTGAAAAGGTAAGTGGGTTTTTATCTCCTTACTCTAAATGTCAAGCCCATAATATTTTACAAAATATGAAATGAAAGTGATGTTTTATTTGAGAAAACAGGTCTCTATTCGAACAGGTTTTTGTTTTGTTCGAATAAGACCTTGTTCGAATAAAATTTATTTTCTATTCGAATATTTCATCTCAGAACAATATTTATTCGAATAGACTATTTATTTGTTCGAATACCTTTTATGGGAACTTAGTTGTTATAATAGGATTTTGCTCTGTTTGAATAAAACTTGTTTTGTTCGAATATACTCTTTCTCTATTCGAACAAATTGCCTCAGGCCTTTATTTGTTCAAAGACATTTTTTATGTATTCGAATAATAATTATTCTATTCGAATATATATTTTTTCTATTCGAACAGAGGTTGGGTTTTCAATTTTTCTATATAGGACAATTTTTCTTTTTTCATAACTTAACTTTTTGAAAACCTATTTTTCAAGGGCTTGTATTTTTGAGAGATGAGAGATTTCTTTGAGAGATTCAAGAGAAAACTAACAACTCAAACTTGAATCAATCATTGATCAAGAAACCCAAATCATGATTTGAAAAACTTGTGGAATTCAAGATTGAAAGCTTCGACGTGAGATTAGAGCGAGGCGTTGCGAGAACGTGGAATCGATTGCAAGAAGCTTGATTAGAAGAAAGGTAACCATGGGATGTGCTTATCAAGTCTGTAAGTAATTAAACTCTTGTAATTAATTTTTAATAGTTGATTTTTAGCTGTCGGGTGATTCGACAGCGACCTGTAGGTTTTTCTCCTGAGAAAGTTTTCCCACAGGGTTAAAAATCCTTGGTCTTGTGTCTAATTTCCAATTTCTTATTGACATTAGATAATCAAATCAATTTGAATTAGGTTAAGGTTAGACCATTAATTCAAATGAATTTGGACCTATTGTTTTAGACCTAAATTAATCAAAATTGGTAAGTCTCAAGTGATAAAAGTTTTTTAATGTATTATCTTTGCCACATTATATTGCACAATGTTTGCTAGTAATATTTTTGTACGAACAAGGTCAAGGTGGTATTAAGAGTGTGTACATCCTTTTCTTATCTTCGGAATTTTATAAATTTACCCATAACTTCATTACCACTGTGGGATTTAGAACATTCCAACTGTGTTTGCAAAAGTGGCCTATACATGCACCCGGGCTTGAGCGAATATTTATTTTGTAAAATGTAAGTGTTTGGTGTCACATATATAATGAGGGTGAAATATTTAAAAAGTTCTCTAAAGACTAAGGGACTTTTAAAATTGTATCCAATTATTCTTTTAAACAACTTTTTATTTTTTTTGAAGTTTTAAATAGAGGTAACGATGGATTGGTTTGAGTAATGGTCAACGTTGATCTTAACCCGATCTGTTAAGGAACCAAAACGACAATATTATTCATTTAGCTAGGTTTAAGCCTATCGTTCTTGCACTAAATAATGTTAGAAACTAAATAAAAATTTATCATTTAAGGGCAGTTTATTCATTTTAAACTTTATTTTTCTATATATTTTGAGTTTGGTAATTTTGCTTTATCTTTGCAACAAATTTTTTCTTACTATGTTTTTCTCTCCATTAATATATCAAAACTAGTTCGTGTGTACAAAGAGGAAATTCATAATCTTTGTCACATTACATTACACAATGTTTACCAGTAACATTTTTGTACCAACAAGGCCCATGTGGTATGAAAGAAAGAGGCCATGTGAGAGAGAGGGGGAGAAGAAAAAAGAGGGGGAATGGTAGATAATGGATGAAAGAGTGAGGTAGTGAGATAAAGTGATAAGAGAAAAAAGTGACGGTGAGAAAAATTAAAAATAACTTATTGCGTGATGATATTTTTTGATTTAGTAGCCTATTTCTTATTGCTATTGTTTGCATTGATGATGCCCTCTACAACTGTCTTATTGATATTACTTGTACTACTTCTCATACTTGTGGAGCTTGACAAAATGAAACAAAGAGTTAGGCAAAAACTATGTACCTCATCTCTCATTGGGAAAGCATATGTACAAGAACATATGTAGTTTCTGGTATTGGCTTGATGAGGTTGTAATGAGTCACTGTAATCAAGGACCTTGCTAGTTAATGACTGTAAGAATAGATAAGAACTGTAGTAGGAGGTATTACTGCTGCCCTAAATCTAATGGCCTAATAGAAAAGGGTTGTGGCTACTGGGTGTGGTTTTATAAACTTCTGCCAATTGTTTTTGACGAGGCTAAAGAGGAGCAAACAACACCTATACTAACCATTAATGCTAGTGAAGGGGAGAATTTGTATGAGGAGATGGAAAAAAAACTCACCGTGGAGCTTCTAGTTACAGAAAGAACTAATACCATTATCAAAAATCTTTTGAAGGAATTCAAAGAGATGAAGATTAAGAAGTAGGTCTTTTCCTTACTTGTAGTTGATATTAAAACTATTTATGTTGTTGGTGTTATTGTAGTGGATGTTGGAACTATTTTAAGTTGATGTTGGAACTATTTAAAGTTGTGATGTTATGTCTTTTATCTTGATATGTTTGTTATGTTGTTATTGTAAAAATGTTTATGTTGTGATGTTATGTCTTTTTCGTATATATTTGTTATGCTTGTGTTATGAAATTGTGCATGTTATGTTATGTCTTTTTTCTTGATATGCTTGTGTATTATGAAAATGTACAGGTTGTGGTGTTGTCTTTTTTCTTATTATGCTTGTGTATTATGAAAATGTATAGGTTATATTGTCTTTTTTCTTTACATGCTTGTGTATTGTAAAAATGTACAGGTTGTGATGTTATATTTTTTCTTGATATGCTTGTTTGCTGGTAAGAGGTGCTGGGATGGTCAATTGAGGTGGATAGAGGTGTTGGGGATGATGTTTATAAGTGGTGGGGGTATTTTAGACATTACCCTCTAATTAGATAGAAAAAAGAAACACATTATTACTTAAAACATCTTAACAAGAGGCTGAACTAGAGGTGGAACACTTGCCACTTGTTCAGTTTGAACCATATCTTGTTGGTCAATTTATATTAAGATGTTTTAAGTGGAAATAAACAAACACCCCATTAGCTTTAGAAAATCAAATGATTTTACTCATACGCATTTTACAAAACATAAGCAATTAAGAAAGGGCTCACAACATAAAACTTACATGAAGTAGATCATACAGCTTCAGGATAACCAGAAAACCATGAGGAATTTAGAGCTTCCCCAATGGGGCTAATAGAGTAGTATGTATTGGAGAATTGCATTAAAGCTTCGAGATATCCAACAAGAAATATAGAAACTGTATTAATTTTTTCTAAAATTAACACAAAATTTAGAGATTAAAGAGAGCCTAACAGTGACTCAAATTTATAGACATTTAATGTTCAATGCATATATTGTGACTTAGCTTAAAAATATCAAATGATTTTAGACACATGCATATCATAAAACATATAACACAACTCAAACTTACATGAACTAGATTTTAAAGAGTCAAGATCTCCAGAAAACAAGGAGGAATTCAAAGATCTGTTCATGGAGATATGTTGATTAGTAGGTATCGGAAGATTTACATTAAAGGTTCTAGAACCCAAGCGTAAAATATTAAAACAATATTAATTTTCAAATAAATACAAATGCAGAGATTAACGGGAGCCTAAAAGGGACTCAAACATTTAATATTCGATGTCGATAGTGTGACTTAACTTCAGAAAATCAAGTGATTTTATACACATGCATATAATAAAACATTAGCAATTAAAAAATGGAAACGCAACACAAACTTACCTGAACTAGATCTTAAAGATCCAGGATAACCAGGAAGGATTTTGGGTTGTTGTAATGGAGATAAGAATATTAGTAGGCATCGACAACTTTCATTGAGGTATTTATAGATCAAGGATTCGGTTTCTAACTTTAACAACTAAGATGGAGTGAATGTAGCTTTAACCCCTGCAAACCTTCCATCCAAGTTTGCATTAAAGCTTTCAGATCCCAAACCTGAAGTATAGAAAATGTATTGATTTTCTCTCAAAGCCTAACAATGAAACTCAAACTTAAAATTTTGTAATCAGCACTTTAAAAGCTTTCACAAGTTTCAAATAGTAACTTTAACAAGTGTATCTAGGCACCAACATAATTAAACAAAATAGACACCAAATAGTATTGGTAGGTAAGCAATACATAAAGAACAAGAACTAAAAAGATTTCAATTGGGTGTAGTCATGCAGATACCAACAAATAATTCTAAAATGGTCCAAAACTATTACAAATGGGGAAAGTCGAGCCCAAAAGGTAGGAGGAAAGTCATGTCAAGAAGGTAGGAGGAAAGTCTAGATGAGTACAAGTCTGGATATTCATTGGGGTTCACCGTATTAATAATTTTCTTCATCATACGATGAAAACAAGGATGTAATTCCAGCTAAAAGAAAAATGGTGGTATGCTTACTAGATTTTCATCTTGTATAAATGTAATTTTTGTCTTAATAGAGAAAAATAGTTACAATAATGAATAGCCACTGAGAATACTTTCTCATTTTATCATAATTTTCCAAATTTGCCTTTAATTTTTTATTCATCAACTCAACTGATAAATTATAAAGAATGCCTACCTCTCCATGAATCATATAAAATCACTTATTTTCCTTATAAAATACGAAACTCATCATCTCACTTTACTAAATTTCCATAAAAAGACCATCGACAGCAAATACTAAAACCTAAGCTAAAATTAATTTGTGATCCTGGAGGATCTAGGCAAGTTCATTTGGGACTAGGAACTTGTAACTAAGTCCTATTGTAACTAGGAACTTGTATCCCTTATAAAAAGGGGAAGGCTAGGCAAGTCCTATTAGGACTAGGAACTTGTAACCCAATTCTATTGGAACTAGGAACTTGTAACCCTTATAAAAAGCGGTAAGGCTAGGCATTGTTAGGTTATGTTAGATCTAGAAAGAGTTCTGAGGAAGAGTCCAGGGTTTTAGAGTGATTCATTGTAATTACTTTATTTTTAAGCAATTAAAGCTTTTATTTTCCTAATCAATTGGTGTTCATCGTACTTTTCAGCTAACTAAAGCTTCTCAATCGTATTGTGGATTAAGTGGTATCAGTTTTCTAGTTATGATTCTCGAGGGGTTGATTATGGTTTATGGTCTCTACACGTGGCCGTCTCAAGCAATCGAAGGAGAAGCTAGTGAGTCAATTGAAGATCCATCGCAAACCTAATTCAAAGAATAAGGACAATTTAAAGATGGGCAATTCCAACGATCAACTCACGACTTTGGAAAAGACAGTTTTTGACCTAACTTCTAATGTAGGGGAGTTAGTAGAACAATTGCATCTCACAAACCTCGCGTTGGGTTCCGCCTCGGCGAAATGGCGAGGCTGCTCGAAGAAGAAAGGGGTTATGGAGGTGAATAGTGACGATGATTTTGTGGAGATCAATAGTGATTCTGGTGATGCTGAATCCATCAAGGAGCGTTCGGGTATTGGTAAGTCATCGAATCCTATTCATAATCTTCGTATCAATTTTATGATTGAGATTCCAGTATTCGATGGTTCCGTCGATGCTGAGAAGTTAGATAATTGGTTAGATAGGTTAGAGACCTATTTTTTGTTTACAAATACTCCAATGCTCAACAAATATTATTTGCTAGGTTGAAATTCGCAAGTCATGCACTTACGTGGTAGAAATCTTATCGAAAATGCCATGATGTAGGAGATTTGGGTTGGAAAGAATTTAAGGTTTTAGTGCGAAAGCAGTATTATCCGATTGGGTATGAGTAAGAAAGATGGTATAAATATAATAATTTATGCCAAAAGTTTGAGCAATCCGTACAGGAGTATACTACGACGTTCCATAGCCAAGCTTTGGTTTTGGACATTGATGTGGACGAGTATAAGGAATTCATGAAGTACACTGGGGGTTTTTCGGAGTCCATTAAGAGAGTGTTGAAGCTCTTTACTATGGCCAATATCGAGGATGCTACCATGAAGGTAATTTCCATTGAAGGCAAGTACTTGAAGAGTAACAAAGAAGACGACAAGATCAAATCAGGGTACAAGTCTAGTTGGAAAAACGAGCATAAGGGAGAGGCTAAAGGAGAGGGGTCTTCGTCTAAGGACTTTCATTATAATCATTGTAAGGCGAGTGGGCATCTTTAGATAAACCAAATCTTAAGCTTACTCTTATGTTTCAGCAGACTTTGGCTACCGAGGAGGAGAGTCAGGAAAAACATTTTTATGTCAGTATTCAGGTAAAGCAGAGTTTAGTCAAAGTCATTATGAATCCAGGTAGTCAAAAAAATTTGATTTATGAGGTGTTGGTGAAGAAGATGGGTTTGACGACTATAACTCATCCTAATCCGTATGGTTTGGGGTAGATTTAAAAAGATGCAGATTTGATGATCACGAAGCAATGTACATTCGAGTTTGCGATCACTGAAAGGTTTATTGATGAGGTGACGTGTGAGGTGGTTCCTTTGGATGTGTGTATGGTCATCTTGGGTAGCCCTTATCTTTGGGACCGAGATGCGATTCATTACTGCAGAGCTCGCAAGTATTGTCTTATAAAGGAGGGAAATGAGTTCCATATCAATGCCTATAAGGAGTATGTCACTACGTCTAATTTAGTAACGGTGACTCAGGTAAAGCGGTTGGTTAATGTAAGGGGCAAGTTTGTGTTATGGGTTGGACCGGTTCAAAAGGGTACATCGACTGGAGTGTTGTCTCCTATTTCAACGTCTTATAGGCAACCACCCGACATGGGGACATTTTAAGAGGAGGTTGTGGTACATACTAATCATAAACCGTTCTAGTTTTTAGCTACACAGTCCAAGCTACAGTAAGCTCGCCAGATGAAGGGACTGTCGTATCTCTAATAACTTCCCTTGACTATACAGTATAAGAAGGGTATGGACAACAATTTGGCTGATAGGTTATCTCGACCCCCATTACCAACTACGTCCGCTATGTTGGTTTCTATGCAGATACAACCTTTTGTTGTGTCAGGATATATTGCAGGATATGACGATCCTAAGGGGCGTAGTGTGTTTCACCAAAAGTTACCACCCGGTAAGACATGTGGTAGCATTGAGTTATTTCTAGCTGGGAAGAAGGGTCAGCTACCTAGTAAGTTGAAGTGGTACAGTAGGGTAATGGGCAACGCCACATTCCCACCTCTCCAGTTCTTGCTTGAGCAGGAGCTCAAGGCTCTTAAAGGGGATAGCTATGATCCAGGAGGATTTAGGCAAGTCCTATTGGGCTAGGAACTTGTAACCAAGTCCTATTAGGACTAGGAACTTATAACTAAGTCCTATTATGGCTAGGAACTTGCAATCCTTATAAAAGGGGCAAGGCTAGGCAAGTCCTATTGGGACAAAGAACTTGTAATCCCGTCCTATTGGAACTAGGAACTTGTAACCCTTATAAAAAGAGGCAAGACTAGGCATTGTTAGGTTATGTTAGATCTAGAAAGAGTTCTGAGGAAGAGCCTAGGGTTTTGGAGTGATTTATTGTAATTACTTCGTTTTTAAGCAATTGAAGCTTTTATTTTCTCAATCAATTGGTGTTCTTCGTACTTTTCAGCTAACTGAAGCTTCTCAATCGTATTGTGGATTAATATGTCACTACATAGGGTTGTGTGCACCACCATTTACGGTTCGTGGCCTTCTCTAGGCCTTAAAATATTAGCCTTTTTTTTATTTTCCCTCCCGAGAAGATTCCCTAGTTAAAAAAATATTTTATGTTAGTTATTTAATGCTTTTAAATAAGTCTTATTCAAGAATAAATAAGGTTTAATTGCCTTCCTAATAAGAAACTTTTTTTCATTTTATGATGTACCTCCTTTCCTTATAACAGGAGAGTTCAGAAGTCATCCTTCTTGTTGGAGTTTATATCACCATATACATCTTTAGTACACCATTGGGTGCTAAGCATTGCAATTATAGTTGTCCCCTATTATATAAAGGGAGGGTTGATGTAAGCTTGATATATTTTTTAGTAATAATAAAATGTTTCCTTTTATTTATTTATATATGGTATCAAAACGGGTTCGTTCTTGAAGATAACATAACACTTTGTTGCATCCATCGGTGGTGGCAATTGTCGTTGGTGGTTTACTAAAAAAATTGCAATACTTAGTACCCGATGTGGGACAAAAGGAGTATATGGTGACATATACTCTAACTTGTGTGATAATCTCCTCGATTTAACTCTTATAAATTCATCAGCCATACCTTCTTTATAAGTTCTCGGAATTGAGTGGTGTGGTAGAAGAAGGGCAACTTATGAAGCCTATTTTTATATGGAAAGAAGGGTTGTCACTAAAAACCTATTCTTATTAGGTTAGCAACTAAGCCTGAACAATACTTGTTAAATGTATTAAATTACTGATATAGAAGGCTAACATTGTGAACACCTAGAAGAGGCCACGATCCACGAATGGTGGTGTTAGGCCCAAGTCCATGACATCAGGGGCTAAGCCAAAAACTTTTTTAGGGGGCTTAAATATGGGGGTTCGGGTCAGGAGCCCTCAAAGATTTTTACGTGAAGGGTATTTTGTAACTTAAACAAATTCTTCATATGTCATAATATAGAAAATTTCAAGGATGTAGAATGCAAATTTCATAGATTTCCTTAACAAATTATTTTGTGGTCATCGACTTAGGGTAATTGAAAACTAAAGTATGGTATATAAGTGGTCTAAATGTATTATGAACATTAGTTGAAATAAATCTATTTACGAGAGATTACCCAATAAACTAGTTAGGCTGTTATCTTGTTATAGCTTTTGTCACACCCCAAAATCCAATAATCAGTAGCTAGACCAATTACTATCATTCGGGATGTGCAGGTCGGGGAATCCAAC
The DNA here is from genome assembly GCA_014058105.1 of Kingdonia uniflora. Taxonomy (NCBI): domain Eukaryota; kingdom Viridiplantae; phylum Streptophyta; class Magnoliopsida; order Ranunculales; family Circaeasteraceae; genus Kingdonia; species Kingdonia uniflora. Next base: position 902,179 of record JACGCM010002668.1, read on the forward strand.
CAATTCACCCCCACAAACAACTGAGCCATAGACAAGTTTAGGCTCAGTCATTGACAATAGCAATATCATCAGAGTAAAAGAATAATGTGGAAGCAAAAGATATATATACATAACTGAAAACGTAAATACAATGTCTCGAATACAAAACAGCGCCAAGAGCTGAGATCATACAAGGAAACACTAAAAATGGTATAGGAACTGCAGCTGCAACATCGGAACCAACAACTGAAACTCTCAGCCAAACCCTGCAACTACTCCGCCTCTGAAAGGGGGGAACAAAGCGAGAGTAAGCAAAACCATGGCTCACTAATGCCCAACAAGGCTAAACAACCTACTAATATAACAAGTGCAAAGAAAGAAAAGAGATGAATGAGATGAAGAATGTTAAAAGTACAGTAATCTATAAGTACAGAATAGAGGAATATATATAAGTGTAGAACAGAGTATAAGATGAATAATGAAGTGCTGATAATGAAATGATATGATGAACTAGGATAATCCCATAATTATCCCAAATGATGGATGATGCGATGATGTGATATGATATAGTGATGGTATGATACTAAAATTATCCTAAGACTATATGATTATGATGTTATAAAACCAAGAACTAGACCCTATAATCAATATAGTGGGTTGATCAACCGCTAATGCATAATAACCTCAACGAGAATCTCAGTTGGATACAATGGTACAATTTCTTGTCCAAGCTCGACCAGTCTAAAGGATATTATTACTTGATCAGAGTGTTTCAGGCTTTACAACCCACAAAGCCAACGTCCGAACTTTATTTCACTTATTCTAAGGAATTTCAACCTCACGGAGGATGAAGCCCGGTACCTGAGGACTGTCTCATACCATCCCACACTCCCGGATGGGTAATAGATATGATAGTACCTGTCGCCAAAGAATCACCCTACTAATTCAACCCGATGTAGGAATCCTGGTAACCTATCGAGGGTCAGCCGACGTAGAGTTGGTTTATGTATCAGATCCCGTTAAGTTAAAAGAATAAAAGAAATCCACACTGAAACTAGATCCCAAAGATCAAGACATCACAACCGCCCCCACGACTCATACACAGGATAACCCTTGCCTGAGAGAGGGGCAAACAATCCTAACCCAATAGCCACAACCTGGCCAACACACACTGAATAACCACCTGCCTCCGAGGATGGTAACAATTCAAATACAGATGCAAACAGTGACCAATTGACCAGTCACAACATCCAAGCACAGATAAACAGTGACTAATTGACCAGTCATAACATCCAACAACATCAGTCTCTACAAGACTGAAACACAACAGTCAATGACTACCCACGAGAATACCCTACAAATGTACAACTCTCTAAAAGACAAAAAGGGAACACACCCTATATGCCTAACCATAGGAAACAACAATTACGACAGACGAAACAATATAGTTTAAAACCAATCACAAACATCTCAGTGCCAATGCACAACTCTAAGTAGCACAGGTTAAATTAGTAAAAGAAATTTTGCAATGAAGGGACACTCGCCTGATATAAAGCTCGAATCCCGGCAAAACCATAATTCACACTCCAAAACCTAGTTCCGCCCCTTGGCAACCGGAGCACCAAAAACTACGGAAATCAAACAATCAATACTAGATCCTATCAATAAACCCAACCCAACAATCAAATCTAACCCACCAATCTAGAAAATCAGGAAAACCTAGGGTTAAAGGGAAAAAGGGGAAAACTTACAGAAATGCAGCGCTGACGATCGGAAAGGTGGAGCTGACAATCGGGAAGGTGGAGCTGACAATCCTCGCCCTAGACTCTCTCCCCAACTCTATCTCCAAACTCTCTCTCCAACTCTCTCTCCAACTTTCTATCCAAACTAACCCAAAATGAAAAAAGGGGAAAAATAAAAACAAACCAAGAATACGATGGTCGTTCGAACGAATGATAAAGTCGTTCGAATGACTAAAGCCAAAAATGAAAGAAACCCTAGAAACAAATAACTGTTCGAAAGGTTGTTCGAACAAAAACATTTCCTTGGGCCAATACACCAGGAGTTATGTCACTTCATTCAATAAGTCGTTCCAACAAAAACAGAGGTGGTACGAATGGACCATAAAGTCGTTCGAACGACTAAGAAGTCATGGGAAAAATTCTAGGAGACAAGTCGACTCGTTGGAACGAATATGAATCTCGTTCGAACGACTACTGGAAAATTCCCAAATCTTCTCAGATCCACAAGATCACCCTCAACACAAAAACAACTCATCATACCCAAGCCAAAATCAACAACGACAACACCAAGCCAACCACAGGCTCCCAAAACCACAACACAACCACCTACTCCACCAAAACCACCGAAACCCAAAAAAGAAGAAAAGAAGAAAAGAAGAACTCCAAGTCCTGAAAGGGAAAAGAGATGCAATGCAAGATGTATGATATGAATATGAATGCGTGAGGTATGATGTATGAATGATAATAATGATAAATAACCAAATAAAATAAAATAAAAATCTGGGACACTACAGGTTTTTCGAAGGAGTTTAATTTTTTACTCAAATTAAATCAGGTAAAGGATTTTAGGAGGTCAGGGGTGTTAACTGACCCTTCAAGACCCCATGGCTCCGCCACTGCATGACATATCAAGTTGAGCATGTGTTTCAGTATTTTTTGTCGTGGGTTCTTTTATGGAAATGAAGTGAAGTGAGATGATGGGATTTGTGCCTTATAAGAAATAATTTTATATGTTTGGTGGTCTTCCTTTTTGGGAGTTTTTTTGTGAAAGTTTATCAATAGAGTTGATGAATAGGAAAGAAACACACACAAATGGAAAGTGGAGAAAAAAGCTAGAAAACATTCTAATTGGTTTTTTATTATTGTTACTATTATTTTTTCCTCTTAATACATAACTTGTGTTTTTACGAAAAGAAATCGAGTAAGCAAACCACCATATGTCTTTTGGTTAGAATTAAATCCTTGTTTTTATTCATTTGTCTGGTGGAAATTTGAAATGTGGTGAACTACAATGAGTAACCTAACCACTAACTGTAATGACCCTAATTTTTTTATTTCCTAATTATAGCTATTAGTATACTCACCGTTGCAATACTCTGCATATTCCTATTCATTCTCACTTCTAATTATTCATTATCTGCATTTACATTCCGCAGATATTCCTTATTTACTTCTTCTATCCTTAATTCATCTATTATTTTTCTTAGTGCCAGGTTTGGTGTGGATTCCTTTTTGGTAGAGTTTTGGTGATTTGATGGTTTTGGTAGTTCGGCGTTTGGGCGTTTCAGTTTAATTGTGTGGTGCGTGTTCGGAGAGCAGTTTCTATATCTGAAAGGGGTTTTCCGCTTCTCTCCTCTGCGTGGGTTATAGTGTTTTCGATTCTGGGCGTTTCTGGCATTTCCGATTTTCGTTATGGGGTGGAGAAATAGGGATTAGCTACCCCTGGTTTCTCAACGCCTATCAAACCGTCGTCGGACTCTTTCCATCCATTTTATTCCTTCAGGTTAAGTTTCTAGCCGTTAGATTCCTTTTATGGGTTTTAAGAGTTCTGGTGACCGTTCAGGGGTGGAGGTAGTGTTAGACCTTGGGAACCCTTTGTGGTGGTTGTTTGAGTTGTTCCAGTCTTCTGAGGGCTTTGGAGTTGTGTGTGTGTGGTTCAGGAGGACCTCAGAGTAGATTTCCCAGATTGTCGTTCGAACGAATCTTTGTGTTTTCTGATCATTTTCTGCGGCTTCTGGACGTTTTGGCCATTGGACAGGATTGCCATTCGAACGAGTTTTATTGTCGTTCGAAGGAGTTGACTAACCTCCTAGAATTTGGCCCTAGGCCTCTTTGTCGTTCGAACGAAGTGGCGTTCCTCCTAGAATTTTGGTCCAAGAGGATTTCTCGTTCGAACGACTTTCGTATATTCTGAATACTTAAGTCTTTCTTCCTCATTTCTTTTGCTTGGGTTCCTGTTAGGCGCTGCTTAAGACGATTTAAGAGAGAGAGAAAGTTCTTGAGAGAGGATTTTTCCCCCAATCACCCCCATTCATCACCTCCTCATCTTCATCATCATCCTCTCATCTCTCTAACCTAATCCCCTCACCTCAATACTCTTCACCCAATCCTTTCCCTCGCTCACGGATCCTTGCCGAGCTTTGCAGTGATCATCTCTCCTATCTTGGGTAAGTAATTTCTGATTCCCTTCTGTCAATTTTGCTTGATTTGGCGTAGGTTGAATTTCTAGGGTATGGGTTTATTGTCGTATCCTTTAATTGATTGGTTGTTTGTTGTTCTCTATTATTGGCAATAGATTATCAGGCATTCCGCTGTCGTTCCGCGGATTTTGATTAGATTTCCATAGGACTCAGGTTTGTTATTAGGTGAGTTTTCATTCCAGCATTACTAAGATTCTCTACTAGAATCGTATATTAGTTTAGAGGGTTATATTGAAATTAGAGACGTTTCGTGATTAACTATAGTTTAAACTAGAAATTATCCTGTTAAGTTGGTTAACCTGCAATTTGGGTTTGTAAGGATTATGGAGTTGGTTTTAGTTCATATGAGACCTGAGGTTTAGTTGGTGGTGGTTGGGCTAGCATTCTCGGGGTTAGATTGTTAGTTTGGATGTAGGCGACTGTTGGGTTGCTGTTTCGGCTATGCAGAGTCGGTGCAACCGAGTCCCTATCCATTTGGTTTGGGTTTCCAGGTTAGCGGCAACTGTGTTGTGCTTGGGCACTGATTGTACCTTTATAACTTAACGCTTTTTTTTTCAAACTTATTGAGATTGGATACACGAACACTCCGTTTCGGTTGACCTCCGACAGGATCCAAGGAGTCTGTGAGATCGGGTTAAAAGAGACAGGTGAGATTGGGAATGACACTATCATACCTAGCAAAACCACCCCGGAGTGTGGATTGGTATGAGACAGAATCCTGTTGATCCCAAACTTAGCCTCGTTGAGGTTGAAATTCCTTGAAATGTTTTGGACTGATGCTCCGCGGGTATGATCCACCCTTCCACTATGATCAAGTGCGACCATCCTAGCTTGGTCGGGCTTAAACAAATCGTACCATTGTATCCCTTTACCGAATCTCTTTAAGATAACATTAGATGTTAGCATCAACATTTTTGCATTAGGAGATATTTATGGGAATATCCCTGTTCATCACGCCATATCATAACATTGCATCTTGGATAAGTATGAGATTATCCTAGTCATCACTTCACGCCATAACATTGCATATCAAATAATCATCATCTCCCTCCTCTCATATTCTTAACTCTATTCCCCTTCCGAATCCACTCCACTCTCTCTCCGCATTAACTCTATTCTCCATTCTCTTATCAATTCAATCCTCCCTTCCACATTGATTACTTATTTCATTGATGGTTACTGATTATATTGTTAGAATTGCTAAGTCACTTATTCTTTATCACACTCATTTTCACTATATTTTTAGTACCTGTTATTAATAAGTTATTTAGTTCTGTTGGATTAGTGAGCTTGTTGTTTGCTCACTCTCGCATTTAAACATTTTTAGAGGTTGAGTAGCTTGGACTGCTGCGTGTGTAGCCAGTCCAGAGATAGATTTTGCCGCTGCAGATTTCCTTTAGTTCCAGATTTCTATAGGTGTTCTCAGCATATGTAGCTGAGCCTGTATTCGAGATGTTGTATTACATTCGACTGATATGTATATTTATGTCTTTTGTTTCCGCGCTATATTGTTATATTGTTGCATTGTTATTTCTTCACTCTGATGATTATTGCTATATGTGAATAGCCGAGCCAGAATTTGTCTACAACTTGGCTATTTGTGGGGTAGAATCTTTGGATTCCCCGACCTGCACAGCTTCGGATCTAGTAATTAGTCATGCTACCAATTACCGGATTTTGGGGCATGACACTAACCCTCTTGAAGTAGATCATATCCATGAGAGGGGAATGCTCATTTGTAACAATCTTGGGCAAGCATATAGATCATTTGTTTGTATTTGCATGACTATATGGCTAGATGCATAACAGGTGTACGAAATTAAAATCTTTTTAGCCCTTGTTCTTAATGTATTGCTTACTTACCGATGTCAATTGGAAATTATTTTGTCTAATTACACCGGAGTCTGTGTACAGTTGTTGAAGTTATTCTTCAAAATTCATGGAAGTTGTTTATAAAATGTTGATAGTATAGTTTTAATTTCAGTTTCACTATTAGGCTCCTTTTAGTTTGTGGGAAATTTATATAGTCTATATTTTAGGTTTAGGATCTGGAAGCTTTAATGGAAAAATGAATGCAAGATTTGTAGGGGTTAGAATAACATTTACTCTATCTCATTAGGTATGTTTTATGATATGTATGTGTACAAAATTATTTGATTTTCTAAAACTAAGTTACACAATTTGCATCGAACATCAAATGTTTTTAAATTTTAGTCAATGTTGGGCTCATTTATTCTCTAAATTTTGTGTTAATTTGGGTGAACATTAATATAATTTCTTTATTTCAGGTTTGAGATCTGGAAGCTTTAATGCAAATTAACCAATATCTACCAGTTATCTTGTATTTTAAGATCTAGTTCATGTAAGTTTGTGTTATGTGTCCTTTTTTTAAATTGGTTATGTTTTATGATATGCATGTGAGTAAAACATTTGATTTTCTGAAGCTAAGTCACACTATTTATGTTGAATATTAAATATCTTCAAAAATAGGTTATCAAAAGCATAAAATGAATCTTCGGGGCTCAAACATGCTATACAAAGAAGCAGTTCAGTGTTCATTTTATTAAAACAATGATTTAGCTCCATAAGTTGATGATGTAAGCAATTTTTGAACAATTTAGAGCGGTAATATTGTTCGTTTGTACTTATGTTAGCATATCGCCATGATCGACCTTTAGGTACAAACTCATCCCTCATTATAGGTTTTAGGATTTTATGTTTGCTACAATGAGCAGTAACTTTCTTTAAAAGCGAATCCCATCCATTATCTCTCATCTTTCGCAATCTTCCCTTGACAACTTTAACCAAATCCATTACATTTACGATATCCTGATCTTTTTGTTGTAATGCCTTTGACAACTCATTAGTAAATGTGTAATATCCCATTTTGTTGTATGTTTCCTGCATTCAGTGTAGCATTACATCTTTGACGAACATCATAGTCATATTTATCTCGCATTATTTTCATGTCAAACATCTTAGTATTGCAGTAGATTGTAGTACGTATTCTAAGTAGTTGTTATTCATGTGTTGTGTGGTAGGGTTCACATAAGGTATTGCAGGTCTTATACATAGTATAGCTATCACTTGAACTCTGTTGTGGGAGAAATAGTCTTGATGAGATTAGGGTTGCTATCGTAGGCTGAAAACAGGGATTAGTTTATGAGATTAGAGCTGCCATTGTAGGCTGAAAACATGGATTAGTTGATGAGATTAGGGATGCCATTGTGGGCTGAAAATAGGGATTAGTTGATGAGATTAGGGTTGCCATTGTGGGCTAAAAACATGGATTAGTTGATGAGACTAGGGCTGCTATCGTGGGGGAAAACTTAGCTGTTCAAAAGAGAGAAGAAAACTGCGTTGCTAGCTGTTCTAGAGAGTGAAGAAAGTTGCTGCCATTAACTCTCCATCTTCAATCACCTAACTGCTAAAGTGATTGTTAATAAGTTCTCCTCCCTGCTCCCCTAAATCCATATGTTCTCTTTCCTTACTTTAAAGCCTCCTACTTGCTTGAGTTATTCAGATTTGTGTGAACCATTAACTAATATGTTTCCTCCCTTACTTTAATGCTCTCCTGGATGCTTAAAGTGTTGGTTTAAATTTAACTACCGTGACCTTCTTGCTTTATAAGATCACATGCTTCCCCAAGTTGCTTTCATAAAGATCTAGGTGCTTAGTTGTATCTTACGTTTTAGTTGGAGGGAAATCGGTTGAATTGTATTGGCCTAATCTTATTTAAATCCTTGTTATTATTAGATTACCATCATGGAGTAGATGAACAGTCGGTGCTTGATTCCCTGAGAAGTTAGGGTTTGATATTATCAGTAGGTGAGTTACCTTCTTATCCACCCTTATCTCTAATCATTCTAAGTAATGACTACTGTTTTCTTTAGCGTACTCATTGATGCTAACTTCCTTAGGTTATTGATGCTTATGACCTTTTAAAGTGAGATATTAAACTAGATATTTGGAGTGGTTCTTATTAAAGTTTTGCGTGATTCAGTAGTTGTGTGCATTGTTTATTATTATAAAGAGCAGTTCTTGGGTGTGTGTTAGTGGGTTATCATCATTTCTTGCTAATCTTCAAGCATTATATAAGGAGAGTTCTCCCTTCATGCTAAATTTTCTTTACTAGTTTAACTTATTTTAGTAAAAGTGATGTTCATCAATAAACATGTTATATATGATCAAGTATATTGTTAGATTCATGTTCATTTTGTGTAGTTCGATAAATACTATTTTAGATAAATTAGCTATTTCTTTAACTTAGTTACAATCTCTAGGTGATACGTGGCTCGACTACTAGTTGACTTGATTGTCTTCTGACTTCAAGAATTGGTCAGAAGCTATTACGCTGGTTCTCGTGGCTTTGTCCTTGAACACTAATGATGTAGTTACTCATAACTTATTCTAAGTAGTCTTTCATTATAGTCTGTCGTATTCTAAGATACTTAGAGTTAGTATTTCTCATTCGTCGTTTAGGAAGTCGTGCATAAGTGATGTTCTCGTGGTTTTGTCCTTAAATACCGAAGAAAAGTATAACGATAACTATATTAAAATTTCTACAAACCTCAACATGTTAGAAACAACAATCTCATGAAAAAAAAGCTCTCACAAGTACATCCAAACCGTGATCCAAAACAATAGCAGAGAATTAAGCCTTCAGCTTTAGCTCTTCAACATGATCGCCTTAACCACAACCGCTACATCTCTAGATCTAAAATGTTTATATTACGAGTGTTAGCAAACCACAACCCGCAAACTTTCCAAAATAGCTAAACAATTATAGCGACTAACGAGACGATAATAGTAATGAAAAGATATAAAAATTTGTTAATGATAAAATGATATATGCTAATGATGTTAAAGATATCTAATCGAGATGTACAACAAGCCTAATTTAATAAACATATTAAGCTAAAATATCAGATGGAAATGACTACCAAGACTATAAACTACACTATGAGTTAATGAGAAGCGCTAAAAAGAATCGTCCTATGATTTGGTTGATCAACTGCTAGCGTATGAATTAGACATTTAACAAGATCATTATTGGATACAAGGGGTTCAATTTTTGCTAAGCTTGACCAAGCTAAGGATATTTTACTTGATCAGAGTATTCCAAGCGTTTCAACCCAAGGAGCCTAGTTTGTCCTCACTTTATTTAAATTTCAAGGAATTTTAACCTCACGAAGGATAAAATGGGTATTAAAGGAGAACTGTCTCATACCATCCCACACTCCAGGATGAGTACCATAGGTATGATAGTATCCTGCCCAAACTCGCCTACTATTTTAACCCATACTAGGAATCCTAGTAACCTATCGGAGGTTAGACGATTTAGAATTGGTTTATGTATCCGACCTCATTATCGAAGATATCAACTTAAGGAGTCTCTATGATTTCCTAATGCAGATATGATTACTATCAATTGCTTGAGTATAAAAGTAGTCAACGCCGACTAGTGCACATGGGATAATCTACATTCTTCTAACAAGTAGTCAATAATCCCCAAGAATAGGGTTTACAATCTGAACTCTTTAACTGTTATGTACTTAAGTCTCCAAACAAATGGACAGGAATCCTACTAGGTTCCAATATTAATGGTGACAGTACAGATATCAGATAACAACTTGACGCTAAAGGACAAAGCTGCAAGAATGCTCAAACTAGAATGATTTCCTAAAACTAACAACGAAGTAAAAAGAAGCTTAGCGGAGTAACTCTACTAGCTCGATGAATCATTATGATAGTAAGTGTCACGGTATGATGAGTCAATAATTCTAAAGAAAACTATTAGATGTTAGACACCAACAATTGACTTTATACTCAGGATAAGTTGTTGGTTCACAACAAACAACTAAACAATCAAAGATTTATAGTGTTCATAGTCCTCGTTTCTTGCTCATCAAAAGAATAATAAAACATTAACCACACTCGATAATGAAACCCAACGTTCTCGCATCAACTACTGAATTACGAAAGTGCTCAAGGACAAAGCCAAGGGAACACAGAGTACACCTAAAATAATTCTAAGACTAATCGAGATAGTAAAATCTAAGTGGACAAGCTTAAAACCAAAGACTGAGTCTTACAAAAGCTATACCATCCAAACGACTTGACATGGAACCAAAAACTATATATTAGGATCTTACTACGTTGTTAGTATCCAAGGACAAAGCCACGAGGATAACATAGACAAACCCGAATAGATAATACCTAATCCCATTATCATATGTCTTGGAAACTAAACTATCGAAGTCATTATATCTATAATATGATAACTATAATCTCTAAACTTTATTCTAATTATAGTGGCTAAACCACATGCCGTTATTTCTATATATAAGTTCTTAAATGTAAGCTACACAAAATTACAAATCATAACCTAAAACTTAACAAGAATAACAGTTTGAAAGACCATTATTATCTACCATGTGAGTGACCTAATATAAGTAAATGGAATCAAGTGCATACTATTAACATTGCTAATTAATATAAAAGCTTAGATATTAAGGGAGAGTAAACTCGCCTTATGCGCACCTTTCCTTATCATCTGATCCTCACAAGAACAGTAAGGAAACACCCAAGAAATCTCATTGGCACCAAAGAAATAATAGTCTGTGCACCAAGGAAAATATAGTACCCATGTGCTTCCCCTCCTAATCTCTTTCTTCCTCACCAGGTACAAAGTAGTGGACTATATAAGATAACCCAGAACTATGGAGGTAAAGAAAGGTGGTCACATGCTAAGATTAACAAAGTAACCTAACAATGATCTTCAGGACTTGAGCACCACAACATTTAACATCAACAAAAATCATGGACAACCCAATGCAATTTACACATCTCTTCCAAAATCCAACTACGGGCTCCTAACAATAAGAAGCATCACTCCCGTCTCCTCTTAATCAAGTGATGAAATAATGATGGCTTTGTTTCTAGCAAGGAGCTTTCTCATGGTTATTTAAACCAATACCAACCATAATAATTTGAAAATAAAACTCTCAATATAAAAATGCTTCATTCAATAGCCTCTTATACGGAGTCTGCTCCATCTAAGAGCTCTTCATGACTTCAAGAGACAAGAAGCACCTTCTCCTTTTTCGTCCCGTGTCAGCGTTGACGATGTATAGTATAGACCTCTTCGAGAGAAAGCATAGCATACATCTTCAGCCATAGATCATCACTCGGGGGCAGTGGTGCTTTTAGGTGGTCTTTAGCTCTATAAAGCGCAAAACTCTACGGAACTCTCGTACCTCCGCGGGAACTTTTGCACCAAGAATCAAAAGCTTTCGCACCTCTGAAATTTGAAATTAGGAAAGGATAAACAAGCACCTTAAAATTAGATACGGCATCTCTCTTACTCTCTTGTGAAGAATAACGCAGCCTTCTCCATTCTCTCTCCCTCTTATCACAACCAAACCCCTCTCAAATACAGCTCCCCTGACGACTCTCCCTCTCTCTGGATGTGAAGATGAGAATCCTAACAAAAAGGCTACCTTTCTAAAACCTATCAAGTGTTTCAATTGTAAAAAGTAACTCCAAACTAAAATTGTGGACGACAGCCACACCAATGGTGCTCTAATGCATCGCATCGACGGTGAAGCCCAAAGACCACACTCAGAATTCTAACATAAAATTATAGAACACAATACATGATATCAAAATAAAAATATGGATGCTAATATTTACTTATAATAAACAAAAAAAATTAGGTCATTACATTTAGAGACTAATGTTGTTTAGATGTTGTGACTAGTGAGTCATTGTCCATCTACGTTAGGATTGTTTATCACTCTTTCAGACAAGTGGTTTATCCTTATGTGTACTGGCCATGTTAGTGGCAGTTGTATTTTGATCTTATTGATTTGTTTGTATTAGAAGGTCATAGATTTTTTTTTCTAAAACTTAATATGGTTAGATACATGAACCAACTCTAATTGGCTAACCCTCGATAGGTTACTAGGATTCATAGCTCGGGTTAAAATAGTAAGTAATTTTGGGCAGGTTACTATCATACCAATGGTGCCCATCCTAGAGTGTGGGATGGTATGCGCCAGTTCTCCTTTGACCTTATCCTCTATGAGGTTGAAATTCCTTGGAATAAGAATAATGTGAGGAAAACTAGGCTCCTTGGGTTGAAACACCCGGAACACTTTGATCAAGTAAAATATCCTTAACTTGGTTGAGCTTGAAAAAAATCAAACCCCTTGTATCCATTAATGTCATCATACGCTAGCGGTTGATCAACCAATTATTTATAGGATTGAGTTCATCGGTCCAATGTCATTAATCATATAATATTGGGGCATTAGTAGAATCATATAATTTTCTCATATTTAATTCATTTTCACTTAATAATACCGTACTTTAAGCATACCTTATCACGTTCATCTTTTCCTCTTCATTCTAGCATCAATTTTATTAGTATAGTTATTTAGTCTTGTTGGGCTATAGTGGGCTATGGTTTGCTCACTCTTGTATTTTATAATATTTTAAAGATAAAGTAGTTGCGTAGAGTTGCAGAGAGCTACATCTAGTTTGGGAGCTTAGCCTTACCGCTGTAGTTAGTCCGTAGTTTTATTTGAGATATCAGACTTGTTAAACTCCTTTCATTCCTTGTTGTTTTACATTTTTAAGATATTTGTTTCTATTCCAGATTTAATATTTATCTTTTGCTTCCACTTTAAATTCCTTTTATAACTCTGATAAATTACTATAGTGAATGACTGAGCTATTTCCTTTAGCATGGTTATTTGTGGAGTGAATCTTTGGATTCCTCGACCTGTACATCCTGAATGACTTTAGTTAAATATATTTTAATTATTTAAATTTGATGCGTGACAAAATGCAAATATATTCTTCATAAGAAAGAGCATTAAGACAAACTCAAAAGATTGTATGGATTCAAAAATCAACCTGCTTCGCCCTTTTGATATGAACTTGAGCCATAAATTGCGACAATATCAAACACTTTAGCTATGGCTGAAAACATATCAATCAAACTCACTAGAGTACCATAATGTGACCCCCAACGGGTATCTCCAGGATGTTTAAAACTTGTCTCCTAATTTAAACCCTAACCACTTTGGCGTTCACTTGCTTCTAATTTTTAAATAACTTTAACTGCTTGTTCGTGACGAAGAATATCTTAACGTTTGCATGAACCACCGATAATGTTCGATGCAGTTGTAACCATGTTAAAGAATGAGGCTATTTGACTTTGATTTTTTGCCACAGCTACAAGTGCTAACTAAAGTTAATGAGCAAAACAATGTATATAATAAGCTGATTTGTTATCATTTAGAATTAGTGCCTTAAGGCCCTTAAGATCGCCTTGCATATTACTTGCTTCATCATAACCTTGTCCCCGTAATTTTGATATACTCAAGTTATGCTTAGCAAAAAGTTCATCAATCGTTACCTTTAATGTTGCCGAAGTAGTCTCACTAACATGAATAATACCTAAAAATCTTTCAATCACCCATACCATCTTATCAACATAACGTATGACGACAGTCATCTGCTATTTAATGAAAATATCTCAAGATTCATCGATTAAAATTGAAAACGGCTTACCTCCGAGGTCTTTAAAGATATATTTTGTTATTGCAGTGGCAATGGATTTTACAATATCCTTTTGAATATTCGATGAAGCTAGCTTATTATTTTCAAGAGCGTTCTTCAAAACTGATTTTGCAATAGTTTTGTTGTGATCAATGATATACTGTAGAAGTTTAAAAAATTTCTCTTTGTTGTTTGATCCATCTGAATCATCATGACCACAGAAAGATAATCCTTACTTTAGATGAAACTGGATTATATGGACTGATGCAGTGAGATGCTTCCGGTAATAATTTAAGTTTTCATCAGTCTGCTTCACGATTTAAGTATATATATTTTGCTCCAGGTTTAATAAGTTCTCACATTTTTGATATGCCCAGTTATGAGTATTATTAACCCCTCCCACGTGAATTTACAATCTTTCCTTCTTATTACAACTATTAAATCCCTTTGATGTGAAAGAGTTACCCCTGCTTTGGTCACTATTATCTTTCTTAAAAAGATAACATAATAAATAATAAGCAGCATCATTTTTTTTTGCTATACTCTAACCAACCAGGGACCTCATCAAACCATTTTATGTTAAAGCGCCTAAAAGCTCTACTCTTGAATGTTTGAGGAAAATTGTAGTAACGAGGTTGACATGGACCATTTTGCAGATATGCTATTCAAATTGAATCTTGATCATTTGGAAGATATTCTGAAATTGGGATTCGTAAACCAGGATCGGCGGGAAGCTTTGATAAATCAATCTTTATTTGTCTGCATTTTATGCTTGGCTCGACTTGCTTATGAACAATATTTTGTTGTGTTAAAGGTGGTAAAATTTGTTTTCCATGTGTAGAAGCGGTTGATCTTTATTCCCTTGTGTAGAAAGCAATTAATCGATATTCCCTCAAGGGAATATTTTATGGTAGTTATCGAATTATAGTACGGATAAGTGGGATCGAATCCACAAGGAGGTTTGGGAAAACAAATACTTTCTAGGTCGAATTACAATTTTATAAGAGATAAATCTAAGAATAATAAATAAAAACTAATTATAAAACTTGATGAGGGAGAGAACAAAGGTTCGGACTTGGCCTTTACCTTTCAAAACCCTAATCGATATATAACTAGATCCTAATATCTCCACCCATCATATGTTCGTGTTAAGACACATACAATGTGGTAAAATAAACTACTAAATTTATGGTTAAATATTTAGTGGTTATGCTTTTAAGTGATGGTGGAGAGTGACTTAAAGAATTATCAACTCAGCCATGGCTAGGCTTGAGTGAGTTCTCTAGAATTTTCTCTTGTTTAGATTTCCAAATAAAGTGTACGGTTAGTAGCACTTGTTTATATCTAAAGTTATCGTACACCAAACCAAAGCTATGGTCAAGCCTTCAATATGATGTACTAACTTATAAACCATAAAGTACTAAGAGAAAACCATTTAAAACCTAATTAATACCAACTATTGCTCATCCAAGAAGAGGCCTCATCCTAGCCTTAGCTAGGAGATTAGTCGCTCATCTCAAACTTCATCTCATTAACAATCAAAGAAGATATTTAAAAAATTAAGCTAAAAGAGAAGAAGAGACAATTAAATAAAACTTATGACTTTATTTCTTCTAAACTTGCTCAAATATGAGATGCCCAATTACAATGGGGGGAGGGTTCCTTTTATAGGAGAATGAACCCAAAATTTAGAAACTATACATTAAATTGTAAAGAATATTTTCACAATAATATCTTCTAATTTTATAACCAATCACCTAAGATTCTTGCATATAATTCCCTTAAGTGATGTAAAGATCTTTTTTCATGGAAAGTCTTGCATATATCTTCAATATAAAATATTTTCAAGGATTTTGGATGTAATATATTCTTTGATCTTATTCTCCAAGAATATTTGTGTATATATTTTTTCAATCTTGAGACCAAATATATTGTGTCTTTGACTTTTTGTGCTATGAACTGCTGGAGATACTTTTACTTTACTTTAAGAGCTTGGTTTCAAATATCCATCTCCAATAGCTGCAATCAAACAAACGTACATATGTACCCAAAATTAAATATAATGGACGAATAAATACATGTTCGGGTATATTAAAAATGTCATAATTACGAGCTCATAAAATACCCCTAAACTTGTCTTTTGCTCGTTCCGAGTAAAATAAAATAGTAGCCACTTTCACAGGGAGCGCGATTGCATTTAGCATATGAAACAAGCTGTTAAATCTCCAGGTTTAACCAGGTGGACGAGTGTTGTCTCGTGAGGGTTTGCAGTGACTATACCCACAAAAGTTAATAATGACATTTTAAACAATTCTAGAATATACATGATATTTCTTGTGAACTTATCCTTAGTTGTGATAAAAATATACCAATGAAAAAATTCTTAAACTTGCTATTCTCCCAAGTATACAAAAGAAAATTTTATGCTTATCAAAAACTAAAGGTACTACCTCAAGAATAGAAAGAGATTCAAGTATTTTGCTTTAACTACATTTATGTATATAGTAAAAATAGTTTTATCGCCTAATACGTTGTCAAGAATAATTTACTTAATTTTTGGTAGTCTAGTTCTTAATGGAATAAATTAAACGGCCAGTTCGACAAGTGCCTTAGTCAATTCATTTTCTTAGAATTTTACTTTTTTTCTTTTCTTTTAAGCCTTTTCTTTTGAGTATATTATTTCTTAGTGAAGCCTTTGTAAAAAGGAGTTTTCGGTCGACAATCCCCGCCAGTTGGCTAAGTTTGTCGGGGTGTGGGGCCCCATTATGACCTAGACTTAGGATTCTCATAAGTAACATTTTCTTGTACTCCTTTCATATAGTTCATGGTCAAACTCGAGATTGGTGATAATTTTTCCTCCTTCAGTTCTTAATCATGATAGTAGCCTTGCAGCGTGAAAGTTTTCAGAGCACATTTAGTTTTTTTTTCTCTCTTAGGAATGAACTTATTCTTAGGCAGTTATCTCCCTTATAGCAAATTATTCCTAATATAAAGACTAAATTTCCCTTATACTGAGAAAAAATCTATTGAAAATATTAATTGTAAAACTATAGTGAAGTGCACATTTTCAAAATATGCCAAGTTAACTTGAATTAGTCGCTAATAAAAAGATAGTACTTCTAGCTTAAGATAGTCTAAAATATTCTAGTGTATACTTGGTACAATTTCAAAATTTAGGTCTTCCCCTAATATTTATGTCAAGGTAAAATCAGTTTAAGTGTTTAAAAATTCGTAAAAAATATATGATAAATTGTCAAAGTGCCATTATTTCACTTTTCTTCAAAAAATATTTAAAGAAATAGTTTCCTGCCCCCAAACTTAAATCAAGCATTGCCCTCAATGTTTGAGAACAAGAAAATAAATAGAAGAAGAAAACTAATTTTTTTTACCTGAATGTGTCATGGGTTGCCTCTCAAGAAGCGCTAAGTTTACCATCTTCAGCCAGATTAATATACCCCCATACTTAAATGATGATGCAATGGTACTATAGGGGTACACAATATCAGCTTTAATATACTGGATCATTAAGAAATATTATCTCATCATAAAATGTATAGGACTCTAAGTACGGTTTAAATCATTGTCCATTGGCCTTAAAAATATTTATGTTATTAGCATCCTCTACCTCCACGGCCCCATGAGGTAAAATAATTTTAATCGTAAAGGGTCCATGCCAACAGGATCGTAGTTTCCTAAGAAATAGATGAAACTTGGAGTTATAAAGCAATACCTTTTGATTGGGCTCGAAGGTTTTACGAATAATTGATTTATCGTGAAAAGCTTTTGTACGTTCCTTGTAGATATTTGAACTTTCATAAGTCTCATGACGAAGTTTATCCAACTCAGGAAGTTAAAGCTTTCTCTTAAACCCTTCTTGGTCCATCTCATAGTTAAGGGCCTTTATGGCCTAAAGAGATTTGTGCTCTAGTTCCACAGTCAAGTGGCAAACCTTCCCAAAGGTAAATTTTTAGGGTGACATTCTAATCGGGGTTTTATAAGTTGTTCAATAGGCCCAAAGAGCATCATCAAGATGATCTGACCAGTCTTTGTGATCAGTTCGAACAACTTTTTCTAAAATTCTTTTAATCTCCCGATTGAAAACTTCTACTTGACCACTTGTTTGTGGATGGTAAGGTGTGGCAACTTTATGAGTGATAGAATAATTTTTCAATAAAGTTTTAAAAACACGATTGCAAAAATGTTTCCCACCATTACTAATAACTGTCTGAGGAGTGCTATAATGATTAAAAATGGTTTTCATAAATTTGACCACAGGCTTATGGTCATTTGTCGAACATGCTACCGATTCGACCTATTTGGAGACATAGTCCACTCCGACTAGAATATAAAGATTTCCACAAGATAAAGAAAACGGGCCCATAAAATCTATACCCCAAACATCTAAAAGTTTAACAATAAGAATATTGTTTAGGGGCATCATGTTGTGGTGAGAAATATTGTCGGTCCTCTGACATCTATCACAAGTAAAAGAAAAGGTCTGTGTATAACAGAAAAGGGTAGACAGATAAAAACCATATTGAAAAATTTTGGCAGCCATTTTCTTTGCACTGAAATGCCCTCTACTGGCATAGGTGTGGAAAAACATGAGTACGCTCTGGAACTCATTATGTAGAATGCTTCTCCTAATAACTTTGTCATGACAAAACTTATACAGATATGGATCGTCCCAACTGAAACGTCTAACCTCGTTTAAGATTTTGGATTTATCTTGCTTTGATCAGTGGTTAGGTAATCGCTCAGTAGCAAGATAATTGATAATGTCGGTATACTTATAAGCTTCTCATCAGGAAATGTCTCTATGATATGTAAGAGATCTTCACCACCTTCGATTAGAAGTCAGGATAAATGGTTTGCTATAACATTTTCAACACCTTTCTTATCTCGAATTTCGATGTCAAATTCTTGTAATTAGAGGATCCATCGGATTAACCTAGGTTTAACGCCTTTTTTCGATAACAAATATTTTAAGGCCGCGTGATCAGTGTAGACAATGATTTTGGACCTAACAAGATATGATCAAAAAATTTCTAATTTAAACACAATGACTAATAATTCCTTCACAGTGGTAGAGTAATTCATTTGTGCATCATTGAGCATACGACTAACATAGTAAATAACATAAAGTTTTTTTATCTACTAGTTGCCCTAAAACTGCTCTAACAGCGTAGTCAGATGCATCGCACATCTATTGAAATAGAAGATCCATGTTGGGAGGTTGGATGATTGGAGCAGAAGTTAATACAAGTTTAAGCTTCTCAAAGGTTCTTGAATATTCATCATCAAAGTAGAAATCAGTGTCCTTTGCAAGTAAATTTCATAAGGGTTGGGAAATTTTGCTAAAATCTTTTATGAACCGACGATAATACTCTGCATGGCCTAGAAATGATCGAATGACCTTAACCGTCCGAGGAGGAGGTAAGGAAGAAATAATATCAATTTTGGCCTTATCAACTTCTATCCCTTTGTTAGAGATGTTGTGCCCAAGAACTATCCCTTGTGTCACCATGAAGTGACACTTTTCCCAGTTTAACACCAAATTTGTTTGTGTACATCATTCTAGCACGAGCTCCAAATGGTGCAAGCATTCATCAAAAGAGGAACCACACACTAAAAAATCATCCATGAAGATTTCGATAAATTTATCAACCATATAAGAGAAAATGGTTATCATACAACGTTGAAATGTAGCGGGTGCATTACACAAACCAAATGGCATACGTCGATAAGCTTAAGTCCCATAGGGACATGTGAATGTGGTTTTCTCATGATCTTTTAGAGCGATGGGGATCTAATTATATCCAGAATAACCGTCAAGAAAACAATAATGACTTTTTCCCGTTAATCGTTCAAGCATTTGATCAATGAATGGAAGAGGAAAATGATATTTCCTAGTGATCGTGTTTAACTTTCAATAATCGATACAAACACGCCACCCGGTGGTCATACGGGTAGGGATTAATTCATTATTCTCATTTTTTATTACAGTAATCCCTGATTTCTTGGGTACAACTTGAACAGGGCTGACCCACTTACTATCTGAAATAGGGTATATGATACCCGAGTCTAATAGCTTGAGAACTTCCTTCTTAACCACCTCCATCATAGTTAGATTAAAACGTCGTTGTATCTCACGTGAATTTTTAGCACCTTCCTTGAGATTGATGCGATACATACACACGGTCGGGTTAATTCCCTTTAAGTCTGCTATAGACCACCCTATGGTTGATTTACATTTTCTAAGGACACTCAACAGTCTACCTTCCTAGTCAACATCTAGATTGGAAGCTATTATCACAGGTAGAGTTTTAAAATCACCTAGAAAGGCACACTTAAGAGTATTGGGTAATGACTTGAGGTCCAGCTGGGGTGGTTGAATAATGGATGTAATAGATAAAGTAGTTGATGGTTCAAGAGGACCCATTCTAGGTCTCCATTTGGATATGTTAAAAATAGGAGTTGAGTCGAGTAAAGCATTAAATTTGTCAATGATCATGCCTTCATCAAAGTCCTCACCGAAGTTCACAAGACATAATTCTAAGTGGTCCTCAGAAAATGATTTAGGGAACGAGTTGTAAATTAGGGAGTCATTCATATTTAGCTCAGCCATGTCATCAGAATGAGGGTCTTGAGTATTATTGTTAAAAGCATTGATTTTGATCTTCATGTCTCCTATTGATAATTGTAAGACCCCATTAAAGTAATTAATAATGGCATGAGCAGTTGCAAGGAAAGGACGACATAATATGATGGGAATCTCACAGCTAGGATTCATGACATCTTCAGTGTCCAAAACAACAAAGTCCACAAAAAAATGAGAGTATCAACCTTGATAAGAATATCTTCAAGGATACCACGTGGGTATCGTATTGACCTATTAGCCAATTGAAGTATCATTTGGGTAGGTTCGAGTTTTCCAAGTCCTAATTCCTGATAGACCGAGTAAGGTAAGACATTCACACTACCCCCAAAGTCGAGTAGTACCCTATCCACTTTGTGATCTCCAATTTTATAAGGGATGGTTGGGCTTCTAGGATCTAGAAATTTAGGAGGGGTTAGTATCTCAGTCAAGAAGATTTTCTTGTGCACATTGATTTTCCTTTTCCTAGTACACGCATCCTTTAGAAATTTGGCATATGCAGGAATAAACATGATGGCATCGAGTACTGAAATATTTATATGAACTTGCTTAAATATCCAATATCTCATCAAATTGAATCCCTTTTTTAATCGGAAGAAGGTGTTGTGAATAAGGCACCTTTGGCTCAATACGTGCCTTTGGTACAAAAACGGATGAGGTAGGCAACTCCCTAGATTTCTTAAAAGGTTCATGGTTACTTACTACAACTGGTTCACTCGTACCTACCTCATCCTCAATAGCAACTATGTTGGCTCAAGCCTAGGAATTTCAACTCGGATATTAAATTGTCTACCACTTTGAAGAGTTGTAATGGCATTAAGCTATTTTAGGATTGAGTTAGGCTCAAACACAGGTGGTCCTTTGGGATTAAATTTAGGTTGAGTAGGTAGCTTACCTGGTGGTATCTCATGCAATGCATTTGCCAATTGTCCTATTTGAGTCTTTAAATTCGAGATAGATTGGGATGTAGAATTTTGATTCACCAAAGTCTGTTGTTGTAATTGCATCATTTGTTGCTAAAATTATAACGCTTGTTTTTGACTTTCCATTGATTGTTGCATGAAGAGAGCAATGGTGTCTTCCAAAGATGGTTTAGGGTGAGCAGGTGGGAACTGTTTAGATAACTGAAATGATTACTAAGATGCCTGAGGATAAGATTAAGAAAGGGGATTCCTAGGAAAATTATGACCAGAAGTTTGTGGCTCTCCAAAACCCAAATCGGGTTGGTTATTCTTTAATAAAAAATTTAGGCGGTTCTACCAAGTTGGCTTGTACAGGTCAAATGGCCTCTTGTAGGTATTATTTAAAGCATTCACTTGCTCTTGATTGTCATTCATTTAATTGGACATGGGTCACATTTGAGTTACATGGGTTATATCATAACAAATGGTGTAACCTATTTGCTAAACTTTGTTCACACTACCGTTAGATTGATTCATAGCCATAACCTTAATTTTTTGGGTAAGAGTATCTAATTAGGCTTTTATGGCCGTTCCCTCACTCACTTCGTATAAGCCAACTTTTTTGGTTGTACGAACATTTCTATGCGGATTAAAATCCTACTACTAAGAGTTTTTAGCTAATGTCACAAACTCCTCATAAGCTCTATCGGGTTCAAGGTCTTGGAATTTTCCACTATGCATGGATTCTAGCCTATAACGATTCTCAGAGGTTATTCCACAATAGAAGATCTGGGTTAAATGTTGCTTTTTCAAAGCCATGATGGGGACATTGTGAAAGAAGATCTTTATATCTCTCCCATGACTCGTAAAATGTTTCGCTCTCATTTTGAGCAAATTCAACAATTGTATTTCTAAGAGCGAGGTTTTTTTCCATTGAAAACCATTTGGTTTTGAACTTAGTCTCTATTTGGTCTCATGAATTGATAAATGCTGGTGCTATTGAATCAAGCCAATGACTCACCTTGTCTTTTAGTGAGAATGAGAATAAACAAAGGCAGACGGAATCCCCAGTAAAATGTTAATATTTTGAGAGCGCCCAGATTTTCTTAAATTCGTGAACATGCTTATAAGGTCTCTCAGAATCATGCCCATGAAATGTAGGTAACATTGGATCACACTAGGCTTGATTTCATAATGATTTGCTGTAATTACTGGCAACACAATACACGAAGGTATATCGTTCACCACTGGGGTCCAATAGTCCCTAAGAGATTTGGCAGCAGCCATGATTGGGGGTTTGACTTCTAGCTCAACAACAAGCTCAATTGGGTCAACTCTTGATAGATTACCGTCCTCCTAAATTGGGGGTCCTAAGTTCTCTATTGTGTTGATTGGGCGAGGTAGTCACCTTCTCCACTTTGGCTGAGGTGGTAGGCCGTAAATAGGCAAAGTTTATGGTAAACTTCCTAAACGTTTTTCTCCACGTATCCAATTGATCATTCACAAACTAATATGCTATAAAATTTGACACCCGATGCAGTAAATAATCAATCAAACCTATAATCTAACACTTCAACATTTTTTTAGGAAGTAATAATTAGGTCTCCCCTATATTCTTCTATGTTCACAAAAGGGTAGGATGGTCAAAGGCTTTGGCTCCTACACTCCACTACGTTACTGTGCTAGTACTAGCTTAGAGTAGATGTTCAGTCCTCATGCCCGAGCGAGTCACCTTATCGTACGTCGGCACTCATAACGGTAATGTTGCAAGCCTACAATCAGTATTTTGTGGCGTTAGGCTGGGGCCGTATCCTACGAACCCGTGTTTGTACCCCAGTCTGGTATACTTATTTGTTGGGTGATGAAATCCTACAAGAATCTTGCTACTCTTTTTTATTATGAGTTATCTTCAGGTTCGAGACATTTAATTTTCGTGTGATACAAATTTCTTTGCATCCCTAATAGGTAGTCCCACATGTTAAAGAGTTTTTTGGGTGATGAAATCCCGCAAGTCTCTAACAATTTTTACCGTTACTAATGTTGGAATGAAAAGAAATTTAAAAACGTCAATAGGTCAATCCAACCACAACAAATATTTTATTAGAGTAGCGTGTATTTACACAGTTTACACGACTTTATGTCCCTAGTACCGGAGCGGAGCGGATATGAACCCCTTATAGATGCAAAGTTTATAGAGGTACCAACCTACGAGAAGTGTTCTCCGGTGAAGCTGTGGCTGCCCCTTCACTTTAGGAGTGAAAGAAGGAAGTGCCCCTTCACTTAAGGGGTACAAGAAGGATGAATTTGATGATGCTTTCAGCTTTGCGTATTTTCCATCCTTGTTCTTTTTCTCAATTTACTCTTTTATGTTTTGAAGCAGGATCCAAGAGCGTAGTTTACGCACACCAAGAGTTGAACAATCCAAATAATGCTTCTGTGGATGCTAGTGGGTACTTCAAATCTTTATAGTACGAAGAGAAAGCTAAAGAAATAATATGCTCCATGCAGTACAAAACTCAGTACTAATAAATAATACTATCTACTTTGACCTTGCGAGATAAAATTAAGCCAAAGTGATGTATCGCAATTTTAAACCAAATAGGTACAAAGAGCTTATGCTAATGTTGTAACAAAATAATATTTATTAAACCAAACACAAGTGTCACGCCCCAAAATACGGTAATCAGTAGCTTGACCAATTACTAGATCTGAAGCTGTACAGGTCGGGGAATCCAAAGATTCTACCCCACAAATAGCCATGCCGTAGAAAAATTCTGGCTCGGCAATTCGCATATAGCAATAATCATCAGAGTAAAGAAATAACAATATAACGCAGAAGCAAAAGATGTATATATACATATCAGTCGAAACGTAATATATTATCTCGAATAAAAGCTCAGCGACATATGCTGAGAACACCTACAAAAATCTGGAACTAATGGAAATCAGCAGCGGCAAAATCTGTCTCCGAACTGGCTGACCTTGCGGCAGTCCAAGCTACTCAACCTCTAAAAAGGTTAAAATGCGAGAGTGAGCAAACAACGAGCTCACTAATCCAACAGAACTAAATAACCTACTAATAAACCTGTACTGAAAATAGAGGTAGAGATGAATGTAATATAGACATAAGTAATTAAGTAAGTCTAACAATATAATAAGTGGCAACAATGAAATAAAGAGTAAATAAGGAAAGGAGATTATAGTTGATAAGAGGATGGAGAATAGAGTAGGAATGTGAGAATATAATAGAGTAAGGAATGTGAGAAAAGAATGTGATGATATAATAAGATATAATGCCATGACGTGAAGTGATGACTAGGATAATCCCATACTTATCCTAGATGCAATGATATGATATGACGCGATGAGCAGGGATATTCCCATAAATATCCCCTAATGCAGAATGATTAAGTGTTTAAAAGTGTACGCGATCTTATTATAATGTTGGTTGATCAACCGCTAACGTCTAATTTCTTAAAGAGATCAGTAAAGGGATACACAAGGACGATTTGGTTAATCTCGACCAGGCTAGGATGGCCGCACTTGATCAAAGTAGATTTGGGTGTATCAACCCGCAGAACAATAGTCCGTAACATTTCAAGGAATTTTAACCTCAACGTGGATAAGTTGGGATCTCCATGACTATGCCTCATACCATTCCACACTCTGGAGTGGTTGAACTAGGTATGATAGTAGCATTGCCAATCTCACCGTATCTTTTAACCCGATCTTACAGGCTCTTTGGATCCTGTCGGAGGTCAAACAAAATGGAGTGTTCGTGTATCCAATCTCAATAAGTTTTGAAAGATGTTTTAATAGTTATAAAGGTGCAACAGGTACACAAGAAAACAACACAGCTGCCGCTCACCCGGCAACCCAACCAGGATGGATAGGGACTCGGTTGCACCAACTATGCATAGCCGATACAGTAACCTAACCGTCACCACACCCAACCCAACAATCTCTTAAGGCTGGAAGGGTCTTTCTTGGGCAAGCCACGAGAACGCTAATCTAACCACCACTAACTAAACTCAGGTTCTATACGAACCAAAAACCAACTCCAGAATACTTACAACCCCAAACTACAGGTTAACACTATAACCGAATAATTCCTAGGTTAAATTATAGTTAATCACAAAACATCTCTAAGCTCAATATGACTCTCTAAAACAATACTCAGAAACTAGTATGGAAACTTAATAATGCTTGAATAAAACTCACTTGATAAAAATCCAAGTCCTGCGGAAAAATCCAACTCGAAAACCCAACCAAATCTGCGGAACGGCAACGGAACGCCTGATAATCTCACACCAACAATGGAGAACAACAAACAACCAATCAATTTAAGAAAATAACAGCAAAACCTAAACCCAAGAAATTAAACCCTACGCCGAATCGAAAGAAATTGATGGAAAGGGAATTGAGAATTACTTACCAAGGATAGGAAAGAAGGTTACGGCGAAGCTCGGCGAAGAATTCGTGAGCGAAAGGGGAAGATTGGATTATGAGTTTGGAGGAGAGGGAAATCAGTTAGGGAGAGGAGAAAGAGAGAGATGAAAATAAGGAGAGAGAATGAAAGATGATATATATAAATGACAAGTCGTTCAAATGACAAAGGGATCATGGGACAAATTCCAGGAGAAATGAATCAACTCGTTCGAACGGATACGAAAGTCGTTCGAATGACCAAGGGCTCTTGGACCAAATTCTAGGAGGAATGAATCAACTCGTTCAAACGACAATCTATCCAAAAGGCAAAACGTTTAGAAGACACTTAAAATGTTCAGAAGACACTGAAACTCGTTCGAACGACAAAGGGCCTCGTTCGAACGGCACTTTGGGAAAACTCCAAAAATGATTTTACTCAGAGGTCCTTCTGAACCACACACCACACCAAGACCCTCAGAAGACTGGAATAACCCGAACAACCATCACAAAAGGTTCCCAAGGTCTAAACACCACCTCTACCGCTTAACGGCCACCAAAACTCCTACCCAAAAAAGGAATCAAATGGCTAGAAACTTAGTCAAAAGGAATAAAAATGGATGAAAGGAGTCCGACGATGGCCTGATAGGCGTTAAGAAATCAGGGGTAGCTAATCCCTATTTCTCCACCCCATAACGAAAATTAGAAACACCAGAAATGCCCGGAACCGAAAATACTATAACCCACACGAAGAAGAGAAGCGAAAAACCCTTTCCGGATATAGAAACACTCTCTGAACACGCACCACACAAACAAACTAAAACACTTGAACGTTAAACAACCAAAGCCATCAAACCACCAAAACGCTACCAAAAAGGAATCCAAACCAATCCTAACACTAAGAATGATATAGATGCATTTTGGATAGGAGGATATGCAGATGTATGATACAAGGGAGTATATGCGGATGTTAAAGAATAGGAATATGTAGATTTGGAATATAAAGAGTAATAAATAATAATAATAAAAATGTGGGTCATTACAATAAATTTTCAAACCTTAATGACATCCATCTCCACCAAGATCTGACTAAACACCCACCAAATCAGTTTGACCCCACTCATAAAAAATAAAATAAAATAAAGTACTGTAGCACCAAGAACCCACGTAAATAGCATAAATTAGCAAGACCCACGAAAATACCATAAATTAACAATGGCCTACGTAAATAACATAAATTAACAAGACCCACGAAGCTACTGTAGCACCAAGAGCAACAACTATTATTATTATTATTTTTTTGAAAAAAAAAATAGAAACACTTTAATAGTATTACCGGTCTACTAGACTACAACTTACCATACAAGAAATAAGGAATTTAGAAAACATTGGCTAGATATGGACGGTATTATAAAGATTTAATAAAGAAATTTAACAAAGAAAATTTGATATTATAAATAATAGTTTTCAACTATGACTCAAAGGCAACGATGCCATTTGATAAGAGGTTTTTATGGCCTCTAGGAAAATACCCACTCAAAATACGATTGCCGAATTATAGCACAGATGAGTGGGATCCATTCCATAAGGAGGTTTGGGAAAACAAATACTTTCTAAACGAATAAATAAAAACTAATTATAAAACTTAATGAGGGAGAGAGCTAAGGTTCGGACCTGACATCTACCTTTTAAAGTATTAATCGATATATAACTAGATCCTAATATCTCCACCCATCATATGTTCATGTTAAAATACATACAATGTTGTAAAATAAACCACTAAATCTATGGTCAAGCATTTAATTGTTATGCTTTTAAGTGATAATGAAGAGTGTCTTAAAAAATTATCATCTAAACCATGGTTAGGCTTGAGTAAATTCTCTAGTGTTTCTTCTTGTTTAGATCTCCAAATAAAGTCTACGGTTAGTAGCACTTGTTTGTATCCATAGTTATCATACACCAAACCGAAGCTATGGTCAAGCCTTCGATATGATGCACTAACTTATAAATCATAAAGTACTAAGAGAAAACTAATTAAACCTTAATTAATACCAACTATTGCTCATCCAAGAAGAGGCCTCTTCTTAGCCTTAGCTAGGAGATTAGCCGCTCATCTCAGATTTTATCGCATTAACAATTAAAGAAGACATTAACTAAAACTAAACTAAAAGATAAGAAGAGACAATTAAATAAAACTTATGACTTTATTTCTTCTAAACTTGCTCTAATATGAGATGCCCAATTACAATGGGGGGACGGTTCCTTTTATTGGAGAAAAAACCCTAAATTTAGAAGCTATACATTTAATTGTGAAGAATATATTCACAATAATATCTTCTAATTTTGCAACCAATCACCTAAGATTCTTGCATATAATTCCCTTAAGTGATGTAGAGATCTTTCTTCATGGAAACTCTTGTATATATCTTCAATTTAAAATATCTTCAAGGATCTTGGATACAATATATTCTTTGATCTTATTCTCCAAGAATATTTGTGTAAATATTTTTTCAATCTTGAGACCAAATATATTGTGTTTTTGACCAAATACATGTTCGGGTATATTAAAACTGTCATAATTACGCGCTCATCATCGACTTCCTTTTATAATAGTAAAATAAACTCATTCTATACAACAAAAATAGATTATAGTAAATTAATATACATCAAATATAAATGAGATGTTTGTGGATATAAGTTGATTAACGTTACTTAATTCGGTTAATTTTCAGCACGGTTTTTGAAGGAGTTGACAGTTTCAATCGTATTAATTAATAATTACATGTTTTTTAATCAATAAATCCCAAATTACTATAACTAAACCCTACAAATGTTATTATTTCAAAGATTTTAATAATAGTTATATGTATTTAAAAAGAGTAAGCAATAAAAGGACCTTAATAAAAGGTTAGAAAAGACTCACTATTCCATGAATTGAAAATCCCCTCCTTAATGTGCTATTAACAACTCCTCTACCTCGAAATAAGAGCGCTAGAACTTTAACAGTGGTAAAAATGATGTTTTTTGGGGGTGAGCCATTTTTACTTTTTTACAAACAAAGTGTTTATCCTTATGAAAGAGAAAGACCTAATAGTAGATTTAGGTGGCCCAATGATAAGAATACACAAAGACAAACAAAAAGATTTTTGTATTTAATTTGTAAAATGTTTAAAGTATTTAACTTTAACTTTTCACCAACCAAGCCATGACAAAAATGACAAATCAGTGGAGTCAAAGCCTGGTCACGCATGCAGATTCTTGAAAACCAATAAAAAAGAAGTATAAATGAGATTCTTGAAAACCATTATTTCCACCAACTTTGGTTTTTTGCTTTTTTTTTATCCAAAGTTTGAAACAGGGGTGGCAATGGATTGGTTCGAGTAAGGATTAACCTTCATCTTGACCTGATCTGCTAAGGAACTAAAGTCAAAAAATTATACATTTTGCTAGGTGCATGACTACTATGTCTCATGATCATTCTTACACTAAATATTGTTGGAAACCAATTCGAATTTTATCATTTTAAGGGCAATTTAGTCATTCTCTATTATATTTTCCCATATTTTAAGTTTGGTAATTTTTCTTTATTTTAGACACTAACTTATTCTTACTATGTTTTTTCCCCCATTAATAGGTCAAACCTAGTTGGTGTTTACAAGGAGGAATGGTAGAATCTTTATCACATTACATTACAAAATGTTTAGTAGTAATTTTTTTTGTACCAACAAGGTCAAGGCAGTATTGAGAGTCAGTACCTTCTTATCTTATTTACTAAATTTTACAAATTTACCCACAGCTTCATTTCGACTACATGAGATTAAGAGCATTTCAACTATGTTCACAAAAGTGGAATCTACATCCACACGGGTTTGAACGAATATTTATTAGGTGAAACGTAAGCATTTGGTTTCATATATATATGGAGGGAGAAAAATTTAAGAAGTTGTCGAAAGACGAAGCCCCTTTTAAAATTGTGTCCAATTATACTTTTAGACAAGTTTTATTATTTTTCCAAAGTTTGAAACAAGGGTGACAATTGATTGGTTCGAGTAAGGATCAACGTTGATCTTCACGCGATCAGCTAAGGAACTAAAGTAACAAAATTATATATTTAGTTATGTGTATGACTACTATGTCTCATGATTGTTCTTACACTAAATATTATTAGAAACCAAATCAAAATTTATCATTTTAAGGGCAGTTTAGTACATAAATCGCCTCTATCTTGGCCACCAACTCTTTCTTACTTTGTTTTTCTCTCCATTAATTGGTCAAAACTAGTTGGTGTGTACAAAGAGGAAAGGTAAAATCTTTTCCAAACTATTGCAAAATGTTTACTAGTAACGTTTTTGTACCAACAAGGTTCAGGAGGTATTGAGAGTGTGTTCCCACTCATCATATCTTCCAAATTTTATAAATTTAACTACATCTTTATTTCTACTATGCGGGATTAAGAGCATTCTAATTGTGTTTGCAAAAGTTGCATCTACATGCATGCAGGTTTGAACTAATATTTATATGGTAAAAAGTTAGCCTTTGGTGTTACATATATAAGATGGGTAGAAAATTTAAGAAATTGTCGAAAGACTAAGCGCCTTTTAAAATGGTGTCCAATTATTATTTTAAACAACTTTTGTTTTTTATTCTGAAATTTAAAATATGGGTGACAATGGATTGGTTCGAGTAAGGATCAACGTTGATCTCGATCCGAACTGCTAAGTAACCAAAGGGACAAAATTATACAATTAGCAAGGTGTACGACTACAATTTCTCATGAACGTTCTTACATTATATATTGATATAAACCAAATCAAAAATTATCATTTTAAGTATATTTTAATCATTCTTTATTTTATTTTTCAATATTTTGAGTTTAGTAATTCTCCTTTTTCTTGGCCACCAACTTTTTCTTATTATGTTTCACTCTCCATTAGTAGGCCTAAACTAGTTGTAGTGTACAAAGAGAAATGGTAGAATATTTTCCACATTACATTTCATAATGATTACTTGTAATGTTTTTGTACAAACAAAGTCCAGGTGGTATTGTGAGTGTGTACCTCCTCATCTTGTCTTCTAAATTTAAGAAATTTATCCACAACTTCATTTCTACAATGCAGGATTTATAGCATTCCAACTGTGTTTGCAAAAGTGGCATCTACATGCAACCGGGTTTGAATGAATATTTATTAGGTGAAATGTAAGCGTTTGTGTCATATAAAAGAAGGGTGGATAATTTAAGAAGTTGGAGAAAGACTAAGCGCCTTTTAAAATGGTGTCTGATTTTTCCTTTAGAAAACTTTTTTTTTTCTTCCGAAGTTTGAAATAGGGGTGATAATGGATTGGATCGAGTAAGGATAGACATTGATCTTGATATGATCTGCTATGGAACCAAAGTGACAAAATTATACATTTATCTAGGTGTATGACTACTCTGTCTCATGATCGTTCTTACACTAAATATTGTTAAAAACCAAATCAAAATTTACCATTTTAAGGATAGTTTGGTTATTCTCTATTTTATTTTTTAATATTTTGAGTTTGGTACGTAATTCTCCTTTATCTTGGCCACCAACTTTTTCTTACTATGTTTCTCTCTCTATTAATAGGTCAAAACTAGTTGGTGTGTACAAAGAGATAATGTAACATCTTTGCCAAATTACATTATATAATGTTTACTAGTAACATTTTTGTACTAACAACGTCTTAGTGGTATTGAGAGTATGTACCTCCTCATCATATCTTCCAAATTTTGCAAATTTAGGCACAACTTCTTTTTTATAACACTAGATTAGGAGCATTCTAACTGTTATAGCCTAATTTTGTAATCTGATATTAGTCTTTACAACAATATTAATTCGAACGTTACTGAACGATGAGTAATTGCTAACACAAAGTTTAGCGTGGAAAACCTCTGAATGGGTTAAAAACCATGACCTCTTTTGAGGATTCTAGAAAGAGATAGAGATTTTATTAAAGATTGGTAGCTATTACAAAGGATCTTTTGAGTAGTTTTGTATAGAGTTTGAGTGAAGATTCATCTGGAATTCTCTAGTCTTATTTATATGTCTTATAATGTGACCGTTTGACGACCATTATTATTCTTAATGGTAGACGTTACAATATAGATTTGATAGTCTTTAAACTGATTGGGTAATGGTCTGATCTTGCTGCGTTGTAACGGCTTCATTAATGACGGAGTGCTTGTTGACTCGAACTGTTAATGTAGAGGTCAAAAATAATGAGTAAAATTTTAGTCATTTTGTAATGTGCCATAAATGTAACACGTGTATCTTGACGAGGTCGAGTGGTCGTATGATGGTCAAAGATGAAGCTTAAGTTTGAAATGTAGAATAAACCACTAGAACTACCCTCTCTCGAGAAGCATTGTAGGCGAGTGGCATTGGTTGAGAATCTTCATTAATACTGTAATTAATATCGAGGAATCATTTCCAATGCATTTTCATGAATATCTGTTGTGGCTGTTGTGTTTCTAAGAACCAATGGTTCTGGTCAAGATTGTTGCATGGGAATTCCTTCTGACAATGGGAATTTGAAAAGTTGTCTTTAATGTTAATGATTGTATAAATAGTAATGTGGCTTGTTGTTGCAGTTGTGATTAACCAAGTATTTCCCTGATTCTCTAACCTTTTTCTTCTGTACCTTGCCTTCTATTGTCTGCAACCTTCCTTCTATTGAAAAGATGGTTACCACTAGATGATAATCTTCAGAGGCTAGGATTCTTGCAAAAGTAGAAGAACTGAGGTTTCGGTGAGTCCTACCTTCCATGGTATAACATTTAAAGAGGTGGTGGAGGCGGAGGACGATTATCATCAAATGGTAAGATTTCATTATCTGTTGACATCAGAGGATGAGCACCAAAATGGGCTATGTCTACTGACAGAGGAAGCTGTTATAATTGAAAATGAAGCGGTAGGCGTTTGTCCAAGGGAGTCTCACCGGTACCCTACTGGTGAGTGGGTTCTATCTAAAAAAACAAGACCCTTCTTCTTTCACTTTTATGTGGGGTGGTGGGGGTTTTGGTGGAAGAGACGGTGGCGGAGGAGGTCTTTTCGTCTGTACAATCATCGTCTCTTATTGTGAAGAGGATCCTTCTGCTGAGGGTTGGTTCAAGCACTGACACCATAGCTTTCTCAGTGATTTCCAGTTCCTGGATTGTCGGGCCATTCTTACAGAAGAACAAAGATTGCAAGCATGCTTTAATTTTTCATCTTCAGGCTCCATTGTTGCTATTTTCTTTTCTTGAAGAAGAGTTTCAGGCTCCGAATATATATAATGTAGTCTGCAAAATAATCTATAGAAATGTCTGGAAGATTTGTTATCTGTAAAGTATTATGTAAATTTTAAGATGTAAGAAATATTTGAGCAAATGCAATATTTTTGTTCTGTCAATTTTGTACGAACTACAATTTATATGACCACCATTCTTTGTGAAATGGTTTGTTGGGTACTGGGAACTAATAATAATAATTCAAACTGTGGATGAATCAAAATGTGAGAAAGTAAAAATAGTAAAAAGAAATTCTGAAAATATGTTGGTGTGATAGACACTTGTGCCGAACTAAAGGAGTTCTAGGTGTTACGAGCTATCAGACATCAAATTGGGGTAGAACCATTATAAAGAAGTCAAATTTGAATGAACTTGGTATTTTTATCTGTGAAGATACTGGGAAATGAGGTTAAAAAAAGAAAAGAAAAAGGGGAGTTCAAAAATGTAAGTTGTTATTATGATTGTACTGATTGAGAGGAGATTGGTATGCGCATGAGTTGTTGTTTCAAATTGACTGGAGAATATCTTGATGTAGGTAAGTATATGTTATTTGTTTATAGGTGCTTGGTTGGAGCTACTACTAAATGTACTTGAATACTCTGTGCAAACTCTATCTTTGTGTATATGTCATTTGTACGAAGCATGCGAATAAGATCTGAGAATATACTTCACAAAATGAAAGTATTAGCTGTCAAAATATTCTCAGACTTTGGCTGATATTCTTGTTTCTGAAAATTTATTCTTGCAAAATATATTCATCCCTAAAATCTGTTGGGGAGGTGACTTTAGTGGTGTCAATAGATCTTCATGCTAGCTATATGAAATGTTGATCCTTATCTGTTATGCCTTGTATCTTCTGCAGGAAAAGCTTGTTGCTGATTGATTATAAATGACCATGGAGATGACACGTTCTTAACGTGTTTGTCATGCAGCGGAAGGTAGGTTGAATATCAAGTGGCTAAACTTCGTGAGTACTACTTTCTCTTGTTGCCTTATAATGTCATACTACCTGAGTGGCCGATGAAGTTGGGTGGGTTAGATGACGAAGGTAGGCGTGTAGTGTATGATTGTTATTTTTGGTGTGATGTATTCTGTGAGTTGTTGTTAGATGCAACTATACGAGAAAAAGTAGTTCGAGAGATTGCGCGGGACAAACTTCCTTGAGAGGATGAGAGAGCAGTAGGAGAGAAGATTATTCCATATGGTAAAGTGAATCATCTAGGCTGCCTTAAATGTAACTTCATATGATTATAAGCTTGAACTTTGAGAGTTCGAAATAAATAAATAATCTATTTGCAGTATTCTATTTTTGTTCTCTGTTGAATGTAGAATAATATAGATTGAATCTGCGAACTAGAAAAAATAAGATCAATGTGTTTGCTGAACTGCTCATGTAGCGAATATTGTGGATTACTGTTGTCTAATTTTAGCAGCTGTACAGATAATTTCAAATTTTGAATATTTAACTATTTCAGGAATGACGTATATTATGGTACGATCTTTGTTGAGTATAAAAGTAAGGTGATGGATCATTTAGATTGTCTTGATGATCTAAACATTATCACAGACGTGAGAAGAAGAGATGGAATTGTTTAATGGCTGAACGTAAACAGACGTGAGAATAGTAAACATTATCACAGAAGTCATGATGATGTTGTGAGATGAAAAGACGTGCCTGTAGGGGTAGTAGAGGTGAACGACCCGTGTCTAAAAGGGTCGTTGTTTCATAAACCGATGGAGAGTATGCAAATTCGTTTTTATCTCCCTCGTAAATTATTTACAGTTATAGAGAGAGAAAAAAGTGGTGCAACCAGTGCTTCTAGAGAGAAGAATCGTTTGAGTTCTGAGTATAATCTCGTTAAGAAAGCTTCATCTGGTGATAAAACTGTGTTGGAGAAAAAACGTAATCAATCACTTTCTGTAAAAGTTATGGGCAAAGTACAAGATTGTGGATCTTCTAGTACAGGTTAGTAAATAGTATTCCTCCATTTTGATTGTATTGTCTAGTACTCTGTGTATGATATTGTTTAGGGGGCTAATTAATGATTGTTTGCCTGTATTTTTTACTATTTGGAAAAGCTTTGGGTATAGTAACAACATCTAGAAAGAGAAAATTATTTTCTGGAGAAGAAGGAAAGTTAAAAATGATTTTTTGTTGTTTAGGAAAGTTTGAAAATAAATGTCTTGACTGGGTAAAAAGTTTAAGTAAGGGTTGTTTTTGCTGTGTGTATGGTATAGCATGTAATTATGTAAGTGTTAAATCATAGAGGTATATGAAATGATAAAAGATTGTGCATACCTATTGGTCCAGTATGCGTTCAAAAAACATAAAGCCTATGAGTAAATTTGTAGTATCATCTAGTTAAGAGGAAACATCATCGTTAGGTAGGGAGGATGATTGTAGTGGTATGAAAGAAATCTTAGATAGGAGGGAAGTTACTGTAGATGTAGAAGTTGGAGAACCAAGTGAAGTAAATAATTATGTAGAGAAAGATGATATAGGGGTGAAAGATAAGTCATTTTTCATATATCTTGAGGGAGTAGATGTAGGAAAAGAATATCTAAAATTGAAGAAGAAGTTAAAAGGAGTGTGGGGAAATTATGTGATGGAGCAAGGCCTGTGGTTTAAGTCTTTGGTACCAGGGAAAGGAGAAGATGGGGTATACTACCAAGTTCCCAGCCTAGATATGTGGAAAATGGGGAAAGGCATTAGTGAAGATGTAAAAATTGTGTACTATAATAGGGCAGGAATGGCAGGCCCGAATAATGGTTTTTATACTATCTGAACCAGCTCATATATGGCCTTAAGAGCCATCTTACCTTTTCTCAAAAAGGGGTTATGAATGCATTACAATGTTATCCTGCCCAACTAAATGGGAATATATTTGAGATGATGAGGGTATGTGAGGCCTTGAATACAAGGTGGAGAGAGAGTGGGACTGTAGAGCAGTTCCTAGCAGCTGATGTACTAAAATTGTGTAGAATAAGGTATGTCAAAGGATAAAATAGCGGTTACCTATTTAGTGACTACTCTAGGCCAAAGTTTTTTGACTTTGAATCTGGTGGTAGACTGTGGAATGACCACCTTATATGGGTAGGGGGAAATTATATGCAGGTTTCAGATGAACCAACGCTCGTCCTGAGTCATAAATATTATAATCCTAGTAAGTAACATCTGCCATCTTGACCAACCATCAATTTGTCTTCGAGTTGCTAACTGTTTCCTTGTTTTTGTTTGTCAGATCCTGATCCTAAATCTTTTCTTGATAATACAAGCTTGTTCGACTGTGTAGCCCTTGAGCAAGTCTAGTTGAAGAAAGTTCTTGGTGAGTTAAATATCTGTAGGGATAAAAGGGTAGACTCCTGAGTTCCCAAAGTACAATGAGCTCACGAGAATCGAGCTATGGCTGAGAAGAAGAAGACCCGTCTTTCTCTAGGTGACTTGACTTGTATCTCACCGCATGCGCCAGAGAGTACAAGCATGGGGCAAAAGTTTTAGAGGCTGAAAAAGACAGCGCCAGAAGCTTCTCCTTCTACTGTGGTGGTGGCCCAAGAGAAAGAGGGCGGTAAAATTGCTATTGATAGTATAGTGGAGGAGCATGTGGTGAATTAGGTCGCTCCTTCAGAGGCGGATAAGAGGTTGCTAAAAAGGAAACAACATGAGCTCGAAGGCAGTTACCATACTAATGCTAAGGAAGTAGAAACTAAGAGGAATTGAGTAAATGTTTTTTAAGATGACGGGGACCGAGCCGACGTAGCTCGAAGGGATATTTCAAGAGCAAATAACTTGTGTACGTATCGATACTCTCTGTTTGCTATATTTGTGATTGATATATGTCTTTGTAATGTCCCAGATTTTTTTTCTTCTTTATTTAAATAAATTATGTATCCATATTTTTCCTTGACATCATGCATTGTGTTTCATCATTTTATATCAGGACTCTTAGTATGGTATATAGGCTTACAGTAAATGTGAATACTAGAATACCGTTTTACCCATATTGGGTAGGCTTTATTGTAGCTATCGTAGTACCATTCCATTGGATAACCACACATATCTGTTTTAGAGATTTGATCTGTAGTTATTATTCTAGGGGAGGAAACGTGATCTAGAGGAGAGAGAGAGGGGTGCTTCCTACCACCTCCTCATCAAAGTTAAGCTCCTTGCTTAATCAATTTACTTTACCTAACCATCTTTATTTGCCTCCTCTAGTAAAAAAAACCCCTATTTCCTTAAATGTAATCCTAAGGTGCCTTCTTAGGAGATTCACTTACACTAATTATTCTAATGCTTCCATCTCCACCGATCATTCATCTATCTTCTTTTGAGCTGAGGTTTTGAAGATCTAGAGTTGGCTTTGAGAAGATGGATTGGGTTCTTGTTACTGTGTGTGGTACTTGCTTGTTGAAGACATGTGATTTTTTTCTTAATTTTAACTTGAAGTTGGGGAGAGTCTTTAGGAGATTGGAGGTTAGGCTGATTTTGATTCGAATTAGAGAGGGAGGGAGAAGAGGCAACTGTTATGGCTCGATTGCTTCTGCCTTTGTGGCTGTTCTATTTCAGTCGTTGCCGCCTTTGTCGCTGCTATTTTAAAGTGTAGAGAGAGGCTATTTTAACCATATTCAATCACCGATTAGTCGTCATCCATTCCAATCACAGCTGCCTTTTTATGTAAGTAAATTCACTATCGCTGTTCCAACTTTATAATCTGATTTTTAGTTAAGTAATTCCCTCTTGCTTGCTTGGTATTTTATTTGAGAAGATTTGAAGATTATTTATTACTATAAGTCATTAGTGTTTGGTTCCTGAAGAGTTGTTTATTGTTGGGTTTAGAGAGATGATTATAAAGATCGTTACTGGGTTCAGAAGGTCTGAAATCTGTTTTCATCCTTGATAAAGTATTGTTTTTATTAAAACCTTAGGTGCTTGTTCTTTTCTCATTTTCCCATTCCATTAAGAGTAATCAATGCTTGTTCTTTTCCTCATACTTGTGTTACACATTTGTTGAGGTTTTGGAGCTGATTTTAGTCTTGATCGGATGGTGATATGTGTGGCTTATGAAAACTATTTTCTGTTAGTAAGTCTGATTTTGGACTCCTGTGGTCATACATTAGGGCGGATTTTGGCTCTTCTAGGATTAGGTATAACAAGTTCTTGGTTGGATGTATTATTGGGTGATTGGTTTATGATTTGGTTTAGTTATTCTTTTAAGTTAGGCTTATTCTAAATCGTTTATACTAGGGTTATAGCGGTGAAGTATTGCTTGACAAGTGGATTGATTTGGATCAATTAGTCCGTAAGATACCGTTGTTGGAGCGTTGAGTTATTAATCTTGGATTGATTCATCTTGAGTATTGCTTCAGGCGAGTTTACTCTCCCTTAATATCTAAGCTTTTATATTGATTAACAATGTTAATAGTATGCAGCTGATTTTAGTTACTAATATTAGGTTACTCACATTGTATATGACTTGGTTATTCGAAATGACATTCTTGACATGTTTTAGATTATGATTAGTAAATCCGAGTATCTTATGTTTATGCTTAAGAGGAACTTAGATGTAGTAATAGTGACTCGTGGTTTAGCCACTATTAATTAGAATAAGTTTAGAGATTATAGTTATCACTTTATAGATATAACGACTTCAGTAGTTAGTATATATTGATATATAGATGTTATCCTCGTGGCTTAACCATTATTATTAGAATATAGTGTAGACATTATAGTTATCACCTTATTAGATAAAACAGTTTTGCTAGTTTGGTTTGTTAGACATGATAATGGGATTAGACACTGTCTATTTGGGTTTGTCTACATTATCCTCATGGCTTCGTCCTTGGATATTAATAACGTAGTAAGATCCTAATATATAGTTTTTGGTTCCATATCAAGTCGCTTGGACGGTATAGCCTTCGTAAGATATGGTTTTTGGTTTTGAGCTTGTCCTTGGAGTTTATTATCTTGATTAGTCTTAGTATTATTTTAGGCATACTCTGTGTTCTCTTGGCTTTGTCCTTGAGCACTGTCGTTGATTCGGTAGTTGATACAAGAATGTTGGGTTCCGTTATCGAGTCTGGGTTATGTTTTGTTATTCTTTGATGAGAAAGTAACGAGGCTATGAACACTGTTAATCTTGGATTGTTTAGTTGTTTGTTGTGAACTGATAGTTTATCCTAAGTATATAGTCGATTGTTGGTGTCTAGCATCTGATAGTTTTCTTTAGGATTATTGACACCTCGTGCCGTGGCACTTAAAATCCTTATGATTTATCAAGCTTGTAGAGCTACTCTGTTAAACTTCATTTACTTCGTTGTGAGTTTTAAGAAATTATTCTCGTTTGTGCATTCTCGTGGCTTCATCCTTTAACATTACGGCGTAATTACCTTTAACTCATTATAGTAGTTGTAATTAAGTATTTTTCCTCTTGTTAGGCATGTAGAGTTGTATTTTTCTTTTGTCTTTCAGGAAATTGTGCATTCATGTGGTATTCTCGTGGCCTTGTCCTTGAATAATGTGTTTCAGTCTTTTAGATACTGATGTTGTTTAGATGTTATGACTGGTAGTCACTGTCCATCTATGTTAGGATTGTTTACCATTCTCTCAGGCAGGTGGTTATCCTATGTGTGATGGCCGTGTTGGCGGCTGTTGTGCTTTGATCCTTGGGATCTATTTGTATCTATAGATTATATCCATTTTAGCTTATGAGGTCGGATACATAAAATAGTTCTACATCGGCTAACCCTCGATAGGAACTAGGATTCCTATATCGGGTTAATACAGTAGGTGAGTTTGGGACAGGTACTATTATGCCTTCAAACCCATTCGGGAGTGTGGGATGGTATGAGACAGTTTTTCTTTGGTACCCATCTTATCCTCTGTGGGGTTGAAATTCCTTAGAATTAAAATACAGTTCAAACGTCGGCTCTGTGTGTTAAAAAGCCTGGAACACTCTGATCAAGTGATATATCCTTAGCGTGGTCGAGCTTGACAAAAATCGTACCCCTTGTATTCAATTAAGATCTCTTAAGGTAATCTTGCGCTAGCGGTTGATCAACCAATTATAAGACGATTCTTCTTAGTGCTTCTTTTTAACTCGTAGTGTAGGTTATAGTCTTAGTATTCCTTTTCATCTGGCTTTTTAGCTTAATATGTTTATTAAATTAGGGTTGTTGTACATCTCGATTAGACATCATTAACATCATTAGCATATATTATTTTATCATTAGCGAATTTATATATCTTATTTTTACTATTACCATCTCGTTGGTCGGTATAATTGTTCAGCTATTTTGGGAAGTTGTGAGCCGTGGTTTACTCATAGTCGTAATATAAACATTTTAGATCTAGAGATATAGCGGTGGTGGTTGAGGCGATCCGGTTGAAGAGCTAAAGCTAAAGGCTTGACTCTCTATTATTATGGTGGATCACAGATTTGATGCCTTGTAAGAGTTTCGATTCTTGATATGGTTGTCTCTAACAGATTCAGGTCTGCAGTAATTTTAGTATAGTTATCGTTGTTCTTTTCTTCCGCTGTTGTTTTATGCAGTGTCCTGGATTTTTATTTTATTTTATTTTATTTTAATTATAATTATGCATCACACATCCATATTCATACCATACATCATGCATCATCACTTTCTGCATCTACATTTCCTTCCTCTTATCAAGTTTTGTACTTTTCTCCTTTTCAATGTTTAAGTGGTTTCGGTGGTTATTGGTGGAAGGGTGAGTTGTGTTTGGGTGCCCGTGATTGGGTTGGTGGAGGTGTTGTGATTGTTATTGTTGTTGTTGTTATTGTTGTGTTTGTGGTGTGGTGTGATTTGGGAGGGATCCGTGGTTTTTCAAGATTTTCGTGAAGTTTTTGTGTTGAGGAATCTTTTATCCAATTTTTGCTCTTTCTATTCGAACAAACCTCTTTCTATTCGAATAGATCCTTGCCTATTTCATTCTGTTCGAATATATTCCTATCTAGTTCATTCTATTCGAACAAACTTGACTCTGTTCGAATACATTTCAATATATTTCTTTCTGTTCGAATAGAAATATCTTCAGTTCGAATAGATGTTTGTTCTGTGGATTTCCACCAGTTCCAATTCTATTAGAACATCTTTTCTGTTTGAATAGATTCCTACCTATTTCATTTTATTCGAACAAGCTCTTTCTGTCCGAATAGACTTCTATCTGATTCATTTTGTTCGAATAGAAATATATTCTATTCGAACAGGGGCGTGTTTGAACGACCAGGTTGGGTCTTTCTTTGCGATTCTTAACCATAGGATTGCCTCGAGTGGAGTGTTATCATCTTAAGGTTTATATACCCATTTCCTTTTCATTCTTTCTCTCACTCCTCACTCTCTCTCTCACTCTCCTAATTAGAATCTTCTTCTCTCTCGCTCCTCGTTGGCAATTCGTCGTGGGATTGATCTCGCTGCTTCTCCGGTGAGTAATTCTCTTTCCTCTCCTTTGCGTTGATTCGATTGTAGCTTTGGTAGAACCCTTGTGATTTTAGGGTTTGTGATTGGGGGTTTTATTGAGGATTGGAGTTGTGATCTCTTGTAGGTGTTGGACTATTGGCGTTGGTGTGATTGTTGTTGGTTGTGGAGGTTGAGGTTGGGTTAACCTGTCGATTAACGAATTTGCAGGTTATCTTTTATCAAGCGAGAGTCCCTTCATTGTTACATTACTTTACTAGTTTAACCTGTGTTAGTTAGAGTATGCATTTGGCATTGAGGTGTTTGTGATTAGTTTAGACTACATTGTTCCGTCTGTTGTAGTTATTAATTCAGGGTTGTCGTTTCCTATTGTTAGGCATGTAAGGTGTGTTCCTTTTTGTATTTTAGGAAGTTGTGCATTGTGTGACATTCTCATGGTTTTTCCTTGACATCTGTATTCCAGTCTTGTAGAGACTGATGTTGCTGGATGTTGTGACTGGTTAATTAGTCAATGTTTGTCTATTGTTAGATGTTGTGACTGGTCAATTAGTCACTGTTTGCATCTGTATTTGGATTGTTTACCATCTTCTGAGGCAGGTGGTTATCCTGTGTGTATTGGCCAGATTGTGGCTGTTGGGTTTGGATTGTTTGCCCTTCTCTCAGGCAAGGGTTATCCTGTGTGTGGGACGTGGGGGCGGCTGTGGTGCTTTGATCCTTAAGATCTGGTTTCAGTGTGGGTTTCTTTTATTCTTTTAGCTTAACGGGATCGGATACATAAACCAACTCTACGTTAACTGACCCTCGATAGGTTACCAGGATTCCTACATCGGGTTAAAATAGTAGGGTAATTCTTTGGCGATAGGTACTATTATATCTATTACCCATCCGGGAGTGTGGGATGGTATGAGATAGTCCTCAGGAATTGGGCTTCATCCTCTGTGAGGTTAAAATTCCTTGGAATAAGTGAAATAAAGTTCGGACGTTGGCTCTGTGGGTTACAAATCCCAGAACACTCTGATCAAGTGATAATATCCTTTAGACTGGTCGAGCTTGGATAAGAAATCGTACCATCGTATCCAACTGAAATCTCGTTAAGACTATTATGCATTAGCGGCTAATCAGCCCAATATATTGATTTATAGGGTCTAGTTCATGATTTCACAACATCATAAACATTCACTTTAGGACAATTCTAGAATCATACCACATCACATCATATCATAGCACATTATTATCCATTTGGGATAATTATGGGATTATCCTAGTTCATCTTATCATATCATTACAACATATTCTTCATATCTCTTTTCCGCATACTCCTATTCCTTTTCCTTTCCTTTTCCCTTTCCCTTTATTTCTGCACTTATATATTACTGTTCTTCTAACATCTTACATCTCATTCACCTCATCTCTTTTTTTGCACTTGTTATATTAGTAGGTTGTTTAGCCTTGTTGGGCATTAGTGAACCGTGGTTTTGCTCACTCTCGTTTTGTTCCCACCTTTCAGAGGCGGAGTTGTTGCAAGGATTGGCTGAGAGATTCAGCTATTAGTTTCGGTGTTGCAGTTGTTGTTCCTACTCCAGTTTTAGTATCTTCCTATATGTTCTCAGCTTTTGATGCTGTATGTTATCGGGTATTTTATTTACATTTTTAGTTGTATATATATATATATATATCTTTGCTTCTGCTTTATTTCTTTTACTCTGATGATATTACTATAGTCAATGACTGAGCCTGAATTTGTCTATGGCTCGGTTGTTTGTGGGGGCGAATAGGTTGGATTCCCCAACCTGCATATCCCGAATAATAGTAATTGGTCTAGCTACCGATTATTGGATTTTGGGGTGTGACATTTTATTCTTATTACTATGTATTGTACACCATTAGATTGTTGAGCCTAACTTTATATTTTGGCTTGATTATCATTGGGGACATGTCCATCCTCGAATTTCAGTAATTGGTTTGGTTTACTAATTATTAGAATTTAGGGCGTGACAGTCTTACAGATCCCGTGTCTTGTATTGATAGCTCTCGATGTTGGTGAAGGGAGCTACAAGTTTTAATGGGAAGAGGAACCAAGAGTTCAGAGAGCTTACTCAAAGGTTTGATTCTCAATCAGTTTGAATGATGGAGCTCGAGGAGAAGCTCAAGAAGAAGAAAGAGAGCAAGGCTGAAGAGTTAAAGGTTGTTGAAGAGCAGTATGTAGAGTTGTCTAAGCATGAGGAAACTGTGTTACAAGCATTCATAAAGATAAGAGCTGAGAGAAACCATCTGATCCAATCTTATTTTCATTTTAGGTTGACTACTGCTAATATTGATCTGGGCCAAACTGGTGGAAGATGTTGCTGCTCCAATCAATGTACCTATACTTTAAATTGAGCAAGTTCGAGCTACTGATATGAAGTGGCTCCTCCGTCTAAGGTAGAGACTCGTAGGAATAATTAATCAGTTTGTGGTTTTATATTTCTGACTATGCTATTTTATCTTGACTTTGATGGGATTTGTGTTCTGTGTGTTCCAAAATTGTTAAATTTGATAGACATCTATTTATTATTTTATGTTTTAATGTTTGTATGATAACAATAAATTTGTAATCTGTATAGGAGGTAGAGCGTTTGAGAAAAACTATTTCCATTCAGGAAAGATCGTTTAGTAGAGCAAATGATTCCGTAACTCGTATTCAACAGGTACTAAATAAAACTAAGTATGAGAGAAGGCAGTTTAAGTCTAATTCAGAGAAAAACTTTAAA
Source organism: Kingdonia uniflora (assembly GCA_014058105.1). Taxonomy (NCBI): domain Eukaryota; kingdom Viridiplantae; phylum Streptophyta; class Magnoliopsida; order Ranunculales; family Circaeasteraceae; genus Kingdonia; species Kingdonia uniflora. The sequence continues at coordinate 946,406 of JACGCM010002668.1, forward strand.
GAATTATATGATCTTTAGTACATATATGCTAAGATAAAAATAGAAATGGATAAGGTTTTAAGAAAAGAAGAGGAGCGGGGGCTGTTAGTGCGAAAACTGAAAGACTTGATCTGTTTTAATAACCCGAGTGGAAAAGCTAGGTGTCAGAAGCTTTCTGTAACTCTGAAACTGTATTTTGAGGCCGAAGTAGATAGTGAGCGAGGTTTTAAAAGAAACTTACATAGAGCCCTTGAAGGAAAGAGGTGTAGTACCTGACCCAGCTCGAGTTATGTTTTTAGCTCAAGAAGTACGTAATTGTCATATTGCAAAGATGAGAAAATGCTCAGCTTGAGCTGGTATGTCTGTTATATGGGGTGATGTAGGATCCTAACCGGATGCTCTTTGCTTTATGTAGGATCGAAGAACAATGAGGATTGTGTTTTTCAAAATAAGGAAAGAACAAATAGAGGAGCAAAGGAAATTAAAGGGTGAGTTAAAGGAGTTGCAAAATGTGTTGATGGAAAGTATAGGGAAAAAAAGTCCTTGGCAGATCAATGGACAAAGGAAACAACTGTTAGAAAGAAGTTAGAAGGTGATTGGAAAACATTGGGTATATTGTAGAAGGAAGCGCGTAAGCATCTGTACAAAGCACACATATGCAATTGAGGGAGCACTTGTATCCGTCACGAGCAAAAGTTGCAGCTCGAACGGACCATGACCATCATATAGAAAGTGTGATTGAATTTTATGGAGGGGAGGTGGCGAGGGTAAAGAACAAATTTAGAAAGTATGTGATGGATTGTGGGGAAGACTTTAATATAGAGAACGAAAAAGCTGAAAATATGTGATTTACAAAGGATGAGGAGGAAAAGGTTGTTGAAAAACTAGCTCCTAGATCGAGAGAAAATTTGTCAGAAGAAAACGAGGAGGAGGTCGAGAACCTGATACCACTATTATGGCGAAAGCAACATTATCAGGAAGTTGTGACCTTTATAGCACCTTCTGATGTACAGGTAGACAGGTCAAGGAGTTTGAGAGATAGGGGGTAGTCTGCTCGTAGCTCGAGAGAGCGAAAGTAAAGTAGTTAAGTTTTTCACCAACTTGCATATGTATTAAATGTTTGTACACTATTTTGATGATAAATAAAATCTATTCTCTATGATGATAATAAAGATATAAGTAAAGATGTGGATTGATAGTACTCAAGTATTATATTGCTGAGTAAAATTATAAATTGTTTTGATACATGAACTGGTATGTAGGTAAAAGTTATTGTTGCTGCAGGGGGAACTGGCAGAGGTTCAAGGCCAGTGTGAAGCATTGCGTGCGTTAAATGAAAAATTGAACAATGATCTGAATTTTCATTAGGAAGCTGTAAAAAGTATAATGGAGTTAAATATAAAATTGGAGGTGAGGGTAACTAAAGAGCAAAGTATGGTGGGTTGCTTGACCGAACAACTGGAAGATAAGGAGGCTGAACTAGCCATTGTGATAAAAAAATGGAAGAATTAAAGAATATAAAGAAAAAAGAGTTGGATATTGAAAAAGTGTAATGCCATACGGACAATATTTCGGAACTAATAATCTAGCAGGAGGCAGAACTAGTACCTGCGCGAACTAAGATGATAGAGTTGTTGGCGATGTTAAAGAAAGAAGAAGATAGTACTAAAAGTTTGCAAGTTCAGATAAATATGCTTGAAGCGGAAATAACTAATATAGGAGTTGCTTTAAGGGAGGCAGATGGGTGTGCTTGTAAGTTTGAAGGACTGTGGCATACGGCTAATGTTAAGGGTAAAAAAGTTAGAGAAAGCCTACAATGAACATAATGAATTAATAAACAAGTATTGGCTTAAGATAGGGACTTTAGAGGATACAGTTCAAGTGTTAGAGTTAAATGTGCTGGAGTACCAAAAGGAAATTGGGGAATTGATTAGCTAGAGGACCAAATTAGAGGTGGATCTTGATATGACTGAGAGAAGTTTGAATGCAGAGGTTATTGAGAGGGATCATAATCAGTTTGTTATGGAGGAATCAATGGCTATATTGGGAGAAATGGATCAATTCATGACAGTAATGAAAGCACATAATTAAGCTTATGTGGATGAAAAATGGGTGATAGAAGATTGCTGCCAAACTTTGGAAGGGATGCTAAATGAGGCTAAGGGGAAAATTGCAGAGTTCGTTGTTCCTGACAAGGCTAAGAACGAGGCAAGTGACATGTATGACAGACAAATAATGATAGCATTTTCCTTTTTGTTGTTCAAGTTTAAGAGACTGGAAAAATAAAGAGATACGATTCATGACAACATGATCGCAAATGGTGTGACGTGTGATATGCAACTAGTATGAACTGAGTATCTAGAGTGTATTATGTCAAAATCGGTGCTCTTACCAAGAGCAGGCTGAACGAAGGAAGACAAATTGTTACTTTGAGGGTACCAGAGCTGATGTGTCTACGACTTTTGGGGCGCGGGGAAAGTTCGCGTGATGATGTACTATCTGAGAGTTCGAGTGATTGAGGAAGTGTTGTCATTAATGTAAAATGGAATTATTCGTATTATACCAACTGAAATATAGTAGATAGAGTGTGAAGGTTACGCTGCTGCAAAATTTGCCTGATAGTAGAATTAATGACCTGTACGCATTTGTATTGACCTTTTGATGAACCAATTATGGTGTAAAAGTCTGTCATCTGTTAGTCAGATTGTGGAACCAATACCCGACCTATGGTATAATAGAAGATTGAATTGTCTGAAGCAATATGCAATCTATTTATGTAATAGAAGATCAGATTGGCCGAGGTAGGAAACGATCTTTAATGTAATAGAAGATCGAATTGGCTAAAGCAACAAATGATCTATTATATAATAGAAGATCGAATTGGCTGAAGCAATAAATGATCTGTAATGTATTTAGAAGATAGAATTGGTTAAAGCAACAAATGATCTGTAATAGTAAAATGGGGTGAACCCACTGGTAACCTGTGATATCATAAATGTGTACTATATATAGAAGTACTTGTATGAGATATTAAAAAAGTACTGTAATATAGGGCAACCAAACATAAGTATTTATTGGTGTAAGATTGGCATACAAAAATGTATGATATAGTAGAAGAGTACACCCAAGAAATAGTAGAAAGTACTCTGATATAGGTTGGTCAAACATAATTATTTCATTGATGAAAGAACGACATACAAGATGATAGAAATATTAGAAGAGTACTGTATGAAATAGTATAAAGTATTCTGATATAGATTGATCAAACATAAGTATTTCATTGATGTAAGAACGACGTACACAATTGGAAGAAATAGTAGAATAGTACACTGTGATAGATTATTATCTACGATGTAACTATAATCTCTTCATATTCCAAGGACTAGGGACTCGATCTTAATTTTCTATGACGAGGTCGTAAGAGCCAAGTCTACTTTTTCAGAAATCGATAAAAGGTCCTTCCTAATTTTATGCGAGTTTCCCAGCATTGAGTTCCCTTCAGTGTTTTGGTACCTCTCGTAGGACAAGATCTTTAATATCAAACTTTCTATGATGAACTCGTTTATTATATGATCTTGCTAAAGCCTAATGGTACCTTCCCAAGTTCATGACTGCTCTGTCTCTTGTTTCTTCGATCCAAATTATGTTACACGCCAACTGGAACTCATTTTCTTCGTCTGTCGTAGTTTGATAACGTAGTGGGTGATGATATTGAGTGGGGATGATTGCCTTGGTACCATATGCCAAACAGAACGACGTACATTCTGTCGATACTCGAGGAGTTGTTCGGTATGTCCATAACACGTATGGTAATTCTTACACCCAATTACCTTTTTTTTATTCTTTTTCTGTCAAATGCTTTTTGATTTCGTCGACTATAGCTCGATTGGTGATTTTGACTGACCATTTCCTTGTGGATAATACAGATTTGAAGGAGAGTGGATGATGTTATGCTGACTTAAGATATTAACGACCTTTGAGCCAACGAACTGTGGTCCATCGTCGATTCTGATAAGATGGAGGTAGCCAAACCGTATTATAACAGATTTTCATATAAACTTGATGACTTCATCTTTGTATCTTCGACACAAAGGAACACTTCTACACACTTGGTGAAGTAGTCTGTTACTACCAAGAGGTACTTCTATTTTCCTGGTACAATTGAGAATTCTCCTATGAGATCTAGAACCCATCTTTTGAATGTCCAGACAACTTTACTATAATGGAGTTCTAATGCTGGAGCTCAAATTTTGGGTCCATGTCGTTGGCAAGCATCATATTTGTTGGTATATTCGATGGCTTGTACTTTCATTTTAGGCCAACAAACTCCTTGAGTAAGAGTTCGGTTTGCTAAAGACTGTCCTGCTGCATGGGATCCATAAGTACATTCGTGTAAATAGTACAGGGAGGTTTGGGCCTCCTTATTAGATAAATATTAGAGATAGGGTCCGGCAACTGATTTTTTATAAAGGAGGTTATTGTCAACGACGTACTATTTAGCATTGTCCAGCAAACATTTTCTTTCATTAACAGCCTTGGGGAGTTCACCATCAAAAAATTTTTTGGCCCGATATATGTGAGGAAAGGCCATCTCCAATCGTCTTCGACCTCTTTGTCTCCCCCAGTATTAATGGAATTTGAGCTGATGTTGTTAATGTCGGGGGTGGATACTACTTCGATCTTCAAGTATTGGGCTTCTGTTCTAAGGACTCCGGCAAGATAGGCAAGGAAGTTTGAATGTCTATTTTCTCCGCGAGGCAAGTGTTTAATTGTAGCCTTTTTAAATATGCCCATTCTGTCGGCTATTACTGCGGTGTAGTCGATCATTTTTTCATTCTTCTGATACTTGTCTGTATAATGGTTCACGATCAACAAAGAGTCTGTGTACATAGATAACTTGGGTATACCAATCTCTAGCGCTAGCACCAATACCCTCTACCAATATCTGAGGAAGACCCCCCCCCCCCCGACTGCTTACCTTACAAAACAGTCAGTTCTTCCAGTACCACAGACAGCCTCTGCCTCCACCAGCCTCCGCTTCCATTAGCCACAATACCAATTTTCTCAGTGCAGTTAACCGCTCTGTCACGCTCAAGAGGTGACGCTGGAATATCGTCTACCAGTAGGTGAACGATTCAGCCTCTTCCTACTCTTGGCCGATCAGCTCATCCCGGTGCAAGTCCACTAGGTCTGGCAGTGGCTCCCCTAGGTCTCCTTGTCCAAAGTACATTCACTTCCTCTCGGCCACCCTCACATCGACCATTACTTCCTTGTCTTCTAATCTTTGTTGGTAACAAGACTTCATCCCTTTCCCGTTCAGTACAGCCAGGAAGAAGAAGATGAAGATGAAGAGGACTTAACGTACACCAATCCTTAACCCCCTTTTTATACCGTGATTAAGAGAGCACTAATGACCCCTTAATCACCATTAATGTTCTTGAAAATAGGCACAATCACACCAGTCAACTATACAACATCCCATACCTCATAATTTTTCTCAGCACACGCCGTCTACAATAATTTTTGGGGCCTCAACTGAGAGGGGGCAAATGTAATAGCCTACTCGTAACCTTCCAAGACTAGCCGAAGACTCAAAGTCTACATTGAAGCCTATTATAAAAATGCGAAGCTTAATATACTCTCAAGTTAGTCAAGGCAATCATCTACTCGCAGCTTTCCAAACCCAGCCGAACACTCGAGGACTGTATCGAAGTATTTCGTAAGACCCAAGGGTCCCATAAATCAATCAAAACCCGCAGCGAACCGACATTTGAGTTCAGTAAAAGTTTTGCCCATATCAGTATGTGGCTGAAGGCAGACAAATCAACAGACAAGCCGACATACAACTATAGCTGAACCGACTTCAATACGGGACAGCTGCCCAGACGGGTATACATATAACCTAACCCATTTGTAGTGAATAATCTTTTCCTATTTCCTATAAATAGGGGAAGGGGGCCATTATGAAGGGGTTATAAAAACATGGTCCAAAGACTCATATTATTTTGGAGAGAACCTTCGGGTACGACCATAAGCCTGTTACTAAGGCTCCCTCCAATTCAAAATCTATAGACTCCTTTATCTATACATACTTACTTTAAAATCATCACTAAAGGTCGTGGAGTATCTTCTTTCTTGGGCTCCACGCAAGTATGTTTGCGCAGTTTTCTTCTTATATTACTATTTAATTTATTTGCAAACCCCTTTAGATGAGCCTCCCCCACAGTGTACGAGCATGGTCTCCCCTCTACGAGATTATACACCTGCACCAATTGCTCTTGAAGACCAAGAAAAATAACATTCACTTGCCCTTTTTGCACTTTTGCCTATCGTCGCATGCCCTTTAGGTTGTGTAATTCCTCAGCCACCTTTCAACGTTGTATGTTAAGCATCTTTTCTGACATAGCCAAATGTTTTCATGAGGTCTTCATGGATAACTTCTCACTCTTTGGCGACTCATTTAACCAATGCCTCCACTACTTATCTCTTATTTTGGCTAGGTGTCAACAGAAAAATTGTGTTCTCAATTGGGAAAAATGTCATTTCATGGTGAAGAAATGCATAGTATTAGGACATTTCATATCTACAAAGGGAATAGAATTAGATAAAGTTAAGGTAAATGTTATAACTAGTCTTCCCCCCCCCCCCTCGATCTGTCAAGGATGTTCAATCATTTTTGTGGCATGCAAAATTTTACTGACGCTTTATTTCAGAATTAAGTAAAATTGCTTGACTCATTAGCAATCTCCTCGCTAAAGATACCACTTTCGTGTTTGATGATAAATGCCTTGAAACATTTGAGATGCTTAGGACACACTTGACCACTTCACCCATCATTCAACCTCCTAATTGGAATGAACATTTTGAGTTAATGTGTGATGCATCTGACTATACCATTGGAGTTGTTTTGGCGTAAACCAAAGATAAACTTCCATACGTCATATATTATGCTGGTAAAACTCTTAACGATGCACAACTTAATTACACGACCACTGAGAAAGAACTTCTAACCATAGTCCTTGCTCTAGGGAAATTCTATTCTTATCTTATAGGTTTTAAAGTGAAAGTCTATACGGATCATGCAGCAATCAAACACCTTCCCTCCAAAAAGGACATGAAACAGTATTTAATCTGGTAGATATTATTACTACAAGAGTTTGATATCAAGGTTAGGGATAAGAAAGGTGCTAAAAATGTTATTGCTGACCACATGTCCCGATTAGCCAATAATTATTCTAGTAAGTCATTACCCATTCGCGAGTTATTTCCCGATGATCAACTCATGTCTATTCATTTTATACAATTTGTACCATGGTTTACTAACCTAGCGAATTATCTTGCAGCTGGCCACCTTCCTAGTTCTTGGTCTAAGCCTGATAAGAATAAATTCCTTAGCAAGGTTCGATACTTTTCTTGGTACGATCCATACTTGTTCAAGTATTGTGCTAATCAAATTATTGGGACATGTGTCCCAAATTCTAAACATAACAAAATCATCACATTTTTTCATTCCCACACTTGTGGTGGCCACTTCAGTTCTAAGAAAACCTCTACAAAAATTTTGCAATACGAGTTTTATTGGCCCACCATATTTTGTGAAGCTCACGAATTTTGCCAAGCTTGTGATAGATGCCAGAGAATAGAAGCCTTGTCTCATAGGAATATGATAAATTTAAACCCTATTCTTATTATTTAATCATTTGATGTTTGGGGAATTAATTTCATGGGTACCTTCACACAATCTTCCGGGTACATGTGTATACTAACAGTTGACTATGTTAATAAATGGGTAGAAGCCAATTACTACTAAAAAAATGATAGTTCGGTGGTTATTGAGTTCATTAAAAAGAATATTTTCTTTCTATTTTGGGGGTGGAGGAAAATTATTCACATTTTTATTACTTTTTATAGATAAGTAAGGGAATTCTTTTAGTTATGAGATTTTTATGGAAATTTTACATAACTTATAATTGTTTGGACATGGCACAAAATATTTTGATCATAAACACCAATAAATTACAATGTTTATCAAATATGTTCCTAGAAAACTTTGAATCTTTATCTTAAGCTAGATGTACTACCCTTTAATTAGTAGGAGATTCATGTTGATTGATATTTCTGGTAACATTGTACTTTACGTTACTCTTTGCATTTATTACTTCTGATAGAATTTTGACCAATCTAAAGAAAATCAAGTATTTGAGATAGGAATGATCCACTACAAGGAAAACAACTGCCTAAGAATAAGTTTGGTCCTTTAAAAAATATTTTTTGGATTTTATAAGCCAAATTGTTCAAAAACTTTTAGGACGCAAGGCATACTCGCATGATTTAGAATTTAGAGAGGAAAAATTATCACTAATCTCGCATATAGCCATGAACCATATCAAAGGAGCAATGAAAAAAGTTTACTTTGTAAGAATCTAGAGTCTAGGTCATGAAGAGCACCAAACCCCGACAACTTGAGCAAACTGGCCGAGATTGTCTACTGAAAACTTATATTACGGAGGTTTTACTAAATAATAATAAAAAGGTACAAAAATATAAGGCTTATAGTTATTCTTCATACTGAAAAAAAAAAAAAAGGATTCAAATTAAGTAAGGTACTTGTCAAACTAAATGTTGGATTTGTTTCACGAAATATGAGACTACTGGATATATACTTAAAATTTTCTAAATAAAGTCATATTTACAATATCTACTTTCACAGCACTCGAGGATATTAAGAAAATATTTGAATCTCTACCTAATTATTAAATAGTATCTCTAGTTTTTAATAAACTCTGTGATTTTATAGATATATATTTGTGAAGGAAGTAAACTTTTATGTGTATCCCTTAATAATGTTTTTACCATTGACGAATAAAGATGGCTCGTTGAAAATTACCTAAAGATTATTTAAATTACTATAATGTATTTACCAACTTTTGTGGGTACAGTTACTACAAACCCTCACGAGGCAAACTTGCTTTATTGGGGAAACTTATAGGTTTAATGGCTTGTTGCATATGCTAAATACAATCATTTTAAACCACGAAAGAGTTATGTTTATATTTTTTTTCTTTGTTTGAGGACTAGCAAACTTTAAGTTTGGGGGTATTTGATAGGCATGTAAAATGACCATTCCAAACTTTCTATTTAAAGCTTCTTAAGCCTTATTTTTATTAATAAATAAATTTTATATGATTATTTCATGATTTTCAGGTTATACAAGAATAAATGTGCAATTTGCAAGAAAGAACCAAATTTTAGAGTAATATTAGAAATCTGATTCAAAATGCAAGTCTTCAAGCTATATACAAAAGTTTTTTTATGGAGATGCTCCAAGGAATTAGAAGTAACTTGGTGCAAAAGAGGAGAACAAATTTCCAAATCAAGAATAAAAAATATTCATCCCAAAATAGCAGCTGACGAAAATCGAATAGCAGACGAATTGATCTATTCTATCAAAAAATTTCATAATTTTCTAGAATATATATTTTGGGGAATAAAATTGGAAAGTCAGTGATAACTAGCGGCTTTTGGACTTTCTAATTTGGATGCAGGTTTAAGGATTTTTATGTTCAATAAATAAGAATCATATGCCTCTCCCTACACAACTTCTTGGAGAGACAACTAATTTATTAGGAGAAGAGCTTGAAGAATTAAAAGATTAAAGAAGATCTTTGGTTGTAAGCTCTTTATTATTAAATAATAAATTTGAGTTAATTATTCTCTTCATGTATTTATTCTTTTTCTTTTTATCTTAATTTAATATTAAGAACATGAGTAGCTAAATCTCTTGCTAGGGTGAGGATGGAACTGCTATTAATCCATGTTTGACATATAATGATGTTATAGTAGAATTTATCTTTATTATGTTTAATTATATGATCTCCACTCTATATTAGTTATAGTTGATGTATTATTATTCTATGATTATCTTAATTGAAGATATAAAATAATTTTTATGGAACTATGAATAATATAGTTAATTTTATTTACTCAAATCATCAATGTTAAATTGTTATAGAATATTTTGTTGATTAGCGAAATACATTTAACAATGTTTTAATAGTTCGTATTTCCAATGCATGTTCTTATTCACATAATATGTTTTGATTAGTACATCCATATAAGAGGAGATCAATTTGACGTAAGGTCGTTAAAAATATTCATTTTAAATTGGGAAATCTATTACTTAATTATCTATGTTGATATGTATTATGGAGGGAAATTCTAATCCATGGTTTCTACAAATTGGACAAATCCCAAAATTTAGTTATATTTCTTATCTTTAAAGTTTAACTATTTTCTTAGTTCAAGTATTTTTATTAGAGAACACAAGATTAGAAACAAGTTTGAGTTTGGTTCATAATAGAGGACGACAATTTATAATTTTATACCCTTTTCTACAAAGACCCATTTTATTCCAGTTAACAAATGGTTTTGTATAGATAAAAAAATGAAATACAAAACTCTATTATGGTAAGAATTTGAAACAAAGTATTAACTAAAAATCGAATAGTAGGCAAATATAAAGAGGCAATTTAAAATGGGTATATGGAAAAGACTTTAAAACTTGATTGTTCTTTTGTGCTTACTTCTGAATCACTGTCTGAATCTCCAATTGCTTTGTCATTGTCAGCATTGTCTAAATCTCCAATATATGTTCAAAAACAATGAGTTGCTCTTACCTATACAGAAGGTCCCCTAAGCATGAACTAATTCAAATTCACATTAATATAACATCATAACTAATTAGTTATGTATAAGTACACATATATATTTCTCATCACAAAGCACATAATAAATTTATTTTAGGGAACATGTTATTAAAAAGAAATTTTATTTAAATCATTGTAAGATTGACATTGCATTATTATAAGAAATTTAATAAAGCTATAAATCTAAAGTTGAAAAAGAATTTGGCAGAAAACAATAAAAATAAATGGATGTCAAACTTTTTTATGATTATATTTTTGCATCGTTCTCTAATTCAACTTCACCATCTCCATCTTCACTATCATTGTTATTATTTATTTTTTCAGTACTTTCATATTCTATGTTGTTGTGATCTTCTTTGTCTTCATTAGTTTTGCTATTTTCCTTCTTAAAATTTGGCTCAACATCTAAGTCTCGTTGTTCATCTTCTTCGTCAGGAATATTTTTATTGTCTTTTGTTATCGCTGTGTTGACCATATCCAATTTATTACGAGCTGATTTGCTTATAGTCTCTAGCATTTTCATTTCTTTATGGGTTTCATACATTGTCTGTTGATAACAATTATGTTTATACTATATTTGCTTTATACATATATTTTATAAGATAGTTTATTACCTGGAATAAAGGAGTTATGGTAGAAGTTAGGGTTGTAGTTGATGACGAAGAACCATAGAATAGTTGATTTTTCGTCTTCTTGTTTTTGACAGGTTCTTGTTCGATAGCTGTTGATCGCTTTTCTGTGTTCCTTTTCACCTCAATTGTTTTCATTAGTGTGTCTAGTACTTCTTCTGTTACAGTAGATATGGTATAAACCCTATAAATACTATTTTGTTTACCAACATTGGAATATGTTAATTTAAGACTAAATACACGTTCTTGCCAAATTAACTTCTCTTTGAGATAGTGGGACACCATTGTATCGCCATTGTTTTGTAGCTTATTATTTAAAAATTAAATGTTAGTGTCATACAGTAACTAGAGAACTAAATGATTTAATATGTAGCCTCTTTTAAGTTTAACTACTTATGTACCTTTTGTAATAGTTTTTAGTTCTTTTTACTGGATTATTTAAAAGCATCTGTAGGTGTGAATTGAACATTATCGCCTTGATGGATCCAGTGTCATTTTGGAAGTCTATGTTGGGAAAACCGAGGGGGCAAATCGCACGCGGAAGCACAATACGATCAACAAGAACTTGAAGAACCAACCTTAACCAAAGAAAATTCGAATAAAGGCAATAAAAGCACAACACAAGGTTTAATTAGGTGAAAACCCTAAACAGGATCAAAACCACCCCCGACAAGCACGACGAATTTATTATCACACTAATGGTTACAAAAGGTTACAAAGATCACTCAAACCTCACCTCTACCCTTACAGATAATCCCAGCAAGAAACCCTAGAAAGAAAACCCAAGAAACCTCTCCAGAGCTAAACCCTAGATTTCTCCCTTTTCTCTCTCTAACTCTTTCTCATTGTACAGAAGCCTTTAACATACACTATCTATTTATAGACTTTCCATTAGGTCATCTCCAAAATATGCATCACGAGATAATCCATCGCTTTGAATCAAATCCACTTCAAAACGAATTTAGAAACAAAAAAACAAAGCCAAAGTCGTTCAAACGAGTCATGAGGTCATTCGAACGAATTAGACAATCCCCTGGAATTTTGGCCCAAGCGCTATTTTTATTCGAACGACTTCCCACTCGTTCGAACGACTTCAACAGTTTTTAAGCCGTATTCCTAACAATCTCCACCTCGGCGATAGAACTATTTCTTCTGTTGCATTCGCCATGTATCCTTGTCGCTTCTCAATTAAGAGAATTACACGAGTCTAGGTTTTTCCTAGACCCACCAATCGGAACCCACTTTCGGATCATCTTTGTAGATCGTGCCATTGCTCCACCTTGAACTAAATTCCTCTTTCGAGAAATCTCCATAGCTTCTTTGGTACATGTAACCTTCACATCTCCACCCATTGATTTACCAACCAATGCATACAAGTTCCCGCTTAGAACTCCCTTCATGATCAAAGAAGATTTCTGATAAACTTTTATTACTCCACCTCGCCCAGAATAATTGTAACCCACATTATTTAACTTGGAAAGTGAAATTAGATTATGAGTCATACTCGACACATGTTAAAGATCATGAAGAACTTCGATGCGTCCATCGAATATCCTCACGTGAATATCACCCACTCCCAAAATCGGCCTTCGAGAGCCATCGCTCGTCAACACAAACTTGTTACCCTCACACCTTGTATAATTGTCGAACCATGCCTTGTGTGCACATACATGCGTTGTAGCCACACTATCAAACACCCATCCTCTATCGTGGCGAGAACCATCAGCGGCCACCACGAGGAGTGCCTCGTCACCATCATTACTAGTAACCGTTGCCAGTTTGTTAGTGTTACTTTCAGAGCCTCTTGTCGAACTTGCTCCATTACCTTTCCTCGCTTTGCAATCCGATCTATAATAACCCGATTGACCACAGCTCCAACAAGTTCCTTTTCTGAACTTATTAAAGCTTCTCTTCCCACTAACCACCATCGCAGAGTTTTCCCCAAAGGATTTGCTACCCTTAAGCCTTCTCTCCTCAGAAAGAAGCGTACTTGTAACCTCCTCAAAACTCAAAGTTTCCTTCCCATACATTAACGTAGGTTGAAGATACTTGAAAGAAGACGGAAGAGACCATATGAGATAAAGCGCCTTATCTTCATCCTCAACTTTAACTCTGATCGATTCCAATTCTGAAATGATCCTGTTCAAAGAACCTAGGTGATCACCAACGCTCGTACTCTCATTCATCTTAAGTGTATGAAGTCGCTCCTTGAGGTATAAGCGATTCGAAAGACTATTCGTTTGATACAAACTTTCAAGCTTTTCCCAAAGACCCTTTGCGGTCTTCTCTCTAGCCATGTTTGCCAAAATGTTCTTAGCGAGACAAAGGCGTATCCCGCTCGCAGCCCTTGAATCCAGATCTTCCCAGTCATCTTCTTCATCTTCGTCCACTTTCTGGGCCGCTATACCTTCAACCGGAGTTTTAGGTATAGGCTTCCCTTTCAGTACCTTGCATAACCCGCCTTGAATCAAGATATCTTGGACTTGTATTTGCCATAATCCAAAATTAATCTCCCCATTGAACTTCTTCACATCAAGCTTGATCGCGTTAGAATACTTAGATCTTCTCATCTTGCTACTCTATTTGCCTCAAACCTCGCTCTGATACCAATTGTTGGGAAAACCGAGGGGGCAAATCACACGTGGAAGCAAAATACGATTAACAAGAACTTGAAGAACCAACCCTAACCAAAGAAAATTCGAATAAAGGCAATAAAAGCACAACACAAGGTTTAATTAGGTGGAAATCCAAAACAGGATCAAAACCACCCCCGTCAAGCACGACAAATTTATTATCACACTAAGGGTTATAAAAGGTTACAGAGATCACTCAAACCTCATCTCTACCCTTACAGATAATCCCAGCAAGAAACCCAAGAAACCTCTCCAGAGCTAAACTCTAGATTTCTCCCTTTTCTCTCTTTAACTCTTTCTCATTGTACAGAAGCCTTTAACATACACTCTCTATTTATAGACTTTCTATTAGGTCATCTCTGAAATACGCATCACGAGATAATCCATCACTTTGGATCAAATCCTCTTCAAAACAAATTTAGAAACAAACAAACAAAGCCAAAGTCGTTCGAACGAGTCATGAGGTCGCTCGAACGAATTAGACAATCCCCTAGAATTTTGGCCCAAGCGCTATTTTCGTTCGAACGACTTCCCACTCGTTCGAACGACTTCAGCAGTTTTTGAGCCGTATTCCTAACAGTCTATCTACAATTTATACTTGCATTAAAAGAAGAAAGAGTTAGTATGACATATTTGTTGTAACAAAGAATGAGATTGATCTTTGCACCTAATAAGTGGGATACTGATTATTTTAAATTTTAACGCAGCTGAAATGGTAGAATTTGTCATTCTGTTGGCTAACTTTCCATTTGATGTTGTAGATTGCATCCAGATATGAATTATTTATTTATGTTTAAGAATGTTAAGTACTTGGTAATATATTCATGTGAAATAAATAGCTACCTTGTTCGCATTATGTTATGATATTTTGATCTTTAATTCTTTTATAGATATTTGATCATCTAACATTTCTTGATCAAACTACTTTGCACTCTTTGTCAGTATTATTTGAATACTTGTTTCCGGGCTACACATTTGAAAAATTACATTATTGAGAATAATTAGTATTAATAATTTTTTGTTATTCATATGGAAGCAAGAGATTGCATTACCTATTAGAATACACAGCTGCTTCAAGAATTGTTAGGTTCAAATACGTCTTTGTTGCATAAGTTGAGTTTTAAGGCAATATTTCTGGAAAATAGTTTAGCATATTGGGATAGGTGTTTGGACATATAGATTAATGCAATTAAAGTACAAATTTCTATTTAAGACATTTCTAATTTCTTATATAGTCCATGTTGTAAGCACCAAAACAGTATTAGGTGAGTCCAGTTGATCAAGTTGTTTTCCCAATTCAGTAGTAATTGATCCCCACAATGTAATTTCCAATTGGATGCCTCTGTGAGTTAGTTGAAACATAAGTGTTGGTAAATATGTTTAGATCAATTAAAAAAGGTGTAGTAGTATTAGGTATTGAAAAACTTATATAAAGTAGTAGTTAATACCTTTCGTTCTCGATTGTAGCATTTTTCTTCATAACTTCTCCACCGTTCTTTAGTTATATGGGTATTGTAGGTGTAACAGATATTGTGTGACCGATAACATTTTCTCTTGAAAATATATGTTGTTATTAAGCATAAACGAATAACTGTAAACTTTGTGGAAATGGCTAAGTTACTTGTTATTTTATCAGTTTTACCTGCAATATCTGCCAGATAGCTGAAATCGCAAAACTTAAATCTTAATAAAGGAATATCTTTCGTATCATCCAGCTGCTTAATGATTGCTTTGTCCTGGAATTGCATATGTAGCTTGTTATCAAGTGAGGCATATTGTCCATTGTAAAAAACTACATAACCATTTTCCATCTCAATAATAATGCATGCTCATAAATATCTAGAGAACTTGGGCATACACATCTTTGGGCAACTTACTTCAATTTGGTATCCCTATAATGATTATTGTAACTCATCATGCATATGAATGTTATAGTATTTATATTTATCTAAAAAAAATTACACAATATTATTTACCCGTTGATCAATCAAAATCATATTGGTGCTGATAATTTTGGTCTTGTCTTGGAAATCCATTACAGGCCATATTCTAGATATCCTTGTTCGAATTCTCTAGCTCGAAGTATTAGCCTTCATATCCCATAAATCTTCATAAGTGATTGAGTCATCATTGGTGATTGACATATTATAATCAAGTGTGATCTGCAAAAGCCAAAAAATATATAAATAAAAATAGTCAAGTGTAGCCCTTCAGATCACAATACTTCCCTTAGTCACATCTACAGTAAGACCATAATAAGTATAAGAACGTATCTCCTATCTTCCACCCAAAATACACCTAACATATAAACCATAGTAAGAGTTACAAAAGCCTCTTCATATCCCCGTTTTGAACCTTTCTCAAGTTGAAGATTCTACTACAAGTGAACTTCGAGACAATATCAGGCTATCAGGAAAACAATTTTTTATATAGATGTTAACTTTAATTTACCACATATTTTACTAACTTTTTTCTTCTTATATGCGTGAATTCAATTTTGATATAGATATAGGAATGTTAGAGTATGATGAATGCTTAAAGGTGAAATTATACCTTACATGAGATGCTTAGTGGTGAATACTACCTATGACCTTTACTCTTAAGGTGTGGTTTTAAATTGTTATACAAAACCTTGCTGGTAATATAAACATAGTATTGCAAGAGTAAAAGGATGATTAGAAATCATAAATCGAATAGCATAACTTGGTGTGCCTTTTACCCAACCTTTTAAACCTTTTATAAGCATTTTATCTTAGGTCTAAATGCCATTAGGCACAATACATCCTACTACTTACAGAAATTGACATATATAAAGTAGTATCTTGCTACATAAATTAAAGGGCATAAAAGTTGAATACCATTAACATATCGCTTATTTTGGCAAGGCAAACCATTGAGACAATCTAGGACGTACGTCATCATGGACGATAACATAATGAAGGAGATCAAGAATAAACTAATGAAAGAGATGGAGTAGACAATGATGAAGCTAAGAACATTGATCGAAGAGATCTTTTCCAGATTACCCATTCCTCATCTCTACAATAATGCATGTGCTCAATGTTGCCACAAAATACTAGAAATTCTTAAACCATTAACACATACAAACAATCTTGACATATTTAATCATGCTAATTAAATCACATCTTAAACAATCGAAAAGGAGGATATCAGGCGGTACCTTTTATGTGCAGAGTTCTTAGAACTTGAGTAGATGGAAGTCAATGTGGTGTGAGCTTAGTTTATCCCTATATATAATGTTGGTAGTTGGTGGTGGAGCTAATATGGAGTCTATATATTTTTATATTCTAATTATTTTATATTATGGGACTTTATTAGTTATAGAATTCATGTTTGGTAGGAATTAAAATATATTTTGTTATTTTAAGGAAATTGGATGAAGAGTGATAGAGTTTATCACGATTGAAGTATATATTTTTTGGACTCTATTAGTTATAGAATCCACGTTTCCTAGAATATAAATTATAAATTTTTTTATTTTAAGGTTTCCCAAATATGAATGGAGATCATTAAGAATTTGCTTTGATGGATTGAAGAATTCGTGGAATATTAGCTTGGAGGTGAACATAGCTATTGTTATGGTGTACTATATTTTTCGCATTTGAATACATGAGGATTTGAAGACACCTATGCCTAAGTAAGATAATTTGGCATTGATTAGTTTAAGCCAAAGCCCGCAATAATTAGAGCCTAATATGGTTTACGGCCCAATATGTGCCACATACATTAAATCAAATTAAAGTATAACATGGTTTTAAGTCCCGCTATTATTAGGGCCAAAACATCTCCTAAGGCCTGTTATTTGTGGTCCAAAATCCATCAGGCTTTACAATGGCTACATAACCTTTAAAATTTGAACAATTTCTGTAGGGGGACATGAGGCATCACACCACTATGGTATCCACAATCATTTACATACTAATGTACTATGGCCATGCAACTTCTATGTCATTAAGAGTTCTATATTTCCTTTCATTCAAATGACATAAGGGGCGAGCCTCATAGTACGATCATTTGAGGTTAGTCTTGCCCTCTGCCAAACATAAGACTCCTGTCACCCATTAAGGTTGTCAGTGCTATCTTTATTTGTGCCCAATTGGATCTGCATTGTAAAATCATTGTTGTAGTAGCCTACTCGCATCCTTCTAGCACTGGTCGAACACTTGAAGCCTACATCGAAGCCTATCTGATGACTCAAAGCCTAGTATGTCAATAATCAAACCTTCCGAGACTATTCGAACACTCGAAGGAAACATCAAACCATAAATACTTTGACCATGGGCACACATAGTCAAAGGGAAACATGTCAGGCAGCCAGTTCACCAGAAAGAACAGTGGAGCACACCGCACGACAACTGTGGTGCCAGATCCAACAACTATAGTGTCAGAGCAAATAACTACAGTGTCAAACTCGATATATTGCAGCGTCAGAACTGACTCTAGGTACAAGTCAGTTATCCCCGGAGAATACAGATGTAGCTGGACCGCCCATGGTGACTCAACCCATCATATGTTCTATAAATAGGGGGAGGAGGAACTGTGAAGGGGTTAGAAAATCTCCCCAAGAGACCTTGCAAGATTACCTTTGAATACCCTGCAAACCACCCTGTACTCGATACTTCGACTACTCGATATTTATATCATCACTCTTAAAAATCCTCATCAGAGGTCGTGGAGTAACCCATTCAAGGCCTCCACGCAAGTGTATTGTCAGTAAGTTAGTTCTTATTATTATTGATTATACGCTTAAACCCCTGGTAGAGGTTAAACTTCATAGTGTAAGAGTCAACTTCCCCTCTCACAAAGTTAGGCCCCTACATTTGGCACCGTCCGTGCTATCCCTCCCTACCAGTCTTCCCCTTACTTTTACCCCTTTTCTAATCCCACCAACCACCTCCAATGGCCCCCACCCTCCACCCTACTTGTACCCATATCGAGAACTCCACCGACGGAGTGGCCGCCCAGCTCACCCTTCTTACCCAGCAATTCTCTCAAGTGAGGAGCGTCATCGAAGCCAATTACATCAGGAGTGCGAAGGGCGCAGAAAAGAGGTCGAACCTGAACGGCAACATGGTTTGGACGATGCAAACTGGCAATATCATGCTCTCGACGATCTACGTAATACAGTTCGCGAGTTGCAACGGTGTCAGCCTCAAGACTCCCCACTACCATCTCGATTACCCACCCCATCACGCATTTCTGCCCACGCCCGGCTGGGGCCTCAACCACATCTCGAAGTACCCTCGGTCCATCTTGGCACCGAGGGTGCTCCCCGCCCACCATTCTCCCTACTGGCTCAATCTACCTTGGCATACACCCTACGAAGGATTCGTTTGATTCCACCCTTCATACTACAAGATAACCTCGATGCCACCCTGCTCGAGAATGACTCAGGGAACGCAGCGCTGAGCACATGCCAAATATTCAGCTTCATCCCCTTCAACCTCAGAGATCCCCTCCTCATTCTGCTTATCATACACAGTAGAACCTCGACCAGAAAATCTATTATGCCACCCACATTACTGTGAGCCCCACACTAAACTCAGGAGTCAGTTATATAACCCCCTCTTCCCCAAACTCATCGCTGTCGAGGTACCTCCAAATTTCCATGCCCCCAAAATCGGCCAATACCACAATACTGACCATCAATCTCGCATCCATGAGTTCCAAAATACCTTAAGCTTATACTCTACGGCCGACCACTTGTTTTACTGGCTATTTCCCACCACCCTCACAGACAGCCATCTTCGATGGTATCATAGCCTCCCCAATGGCTCAATCCGAAGCTTCGAGCAGTTATCTACCATTTTCATCGCCCAATTCACCTTCAATAAAGACCGAGAAATCTGGGTCGATACCCTCTTCAATTTTTGAAAATCCCCCAATGAAACCTCTTCACCAAGCAATTTCTCGACGAGTCGTGCAAGATTGAAAACCTCGACTGCGCGAATGTCGTACTCGCCTTTTCTAATCCGCTGCCAGATAACAGCCAGGTCATGAGTACATCGTGCTCCATAAACCTTGAACCCTCGAGGAGATATTATCTAAAGTAAATGGATAAATCGACCTCGAGCGCCTCCACGAGTCCAATCACCAGGTGCAACCTTTAACAACCAATCAGAACAAACCTTGACAGGGACAACATTCCATACCTCTTATCACTCCTGTCTTACAGGAGACTGAGAGACGCAAATTCTCCTATACTAACGACACCACCACTGAGGCCTGCAAAACATAACCAAAGTCGGTCCTCCCAAGCTTATTGCTCCCATCAACACCCTTCAACCACAGATTCAAGCTGACCCAATATGGTGTACCCCTTACCCCATCAAGGTCAAACTAGGCGAACATTACTGCTAGAACCATAAGTACAACTGCCATCACACCAACAAATACCTCGCTCTGCAGCGCTCTCTCGAAATAATTCTTAAGGCAGGTCGTCTACACCAATATGTCGCTAACCTCCCCAGTTACCTCGATGAGTCATACCTAAAGCCTCAAGCCGCCCTTACAGCCGACCCAGCTGAGGTACACATTTACCAGCTTCATCTCATTGAGGTCAATAATATCGACAGCAGCCATTCTAAAAGCAAGCGCAAACGCGTCGAAGAATGCTGCAAACTCACCTACCAGAAGAAGCTACCCGCCCATTTGCCATAATCGAGCCAATACCCTCGGCTCGAGGGTATCTTATTTATCAATTGTGACTCGTCGCATGTTCGTTTCCCCAATTTCGACCTTCTAGTCATTATGATTAAGGTCGAACACCTCGTCCTCCATACAATGCTCATCGACACGGGAAGTGCAGCTGATGTACTATTCCTTCAGACTGTCCAAGCCATGCAAAAAATAGGCCTCAGCACCCTAGCTAATGTCGAACTCAAGGGCCTCAACGGCGCTACTGAAGACGTTGTAGGTCGCATTAGTCTCCCTGACACTACAGGGCCAGTCACACTCCAGACTAGCTTTCTTGTCATTAGCAAGAAGTCTGAATATCTTGGCATCCTTTGTCATGATTGGCCCCATGCCATGTGAGCCATACCTTCGACTTACCACCAAACCCTTTGTTTCACTACCCCATGTTGTACGTGGAACTTAAAAAGGCTCCTAACGCCTTGCCCGCTCATGTGAAAATTTGGAGATCGATCAGACAAGAGAACTTGTCAAACAACCATAGCAATCAATGCCTCTCTCAACCCCCATACCCTCGAGACCAGCTACCACACCCATCGAGCCCACTGTTTATATCGAACTCGACGGTCCTAGTCGAGAGACATTCATTGGTATTTTTTTGGATGAGTTCGAAAGCCTCGAACTCACTAACTTCTTACGAGCAAATAAAGATGTCTTCGCCTGGACTTTCCACGAAATTCCCGGTGTCGACCCCTCCTTAGCCTGTCATCGCCTCGACCTCATCCCTTACTCTATAGCAGTAAAGCAGAAGAAACGTATGTTGGCCCTACAACTTTGTGAAGCCGTCAACCTCGAAGGCGATAAACTCTAAGTCGTGGGGTTCATCAGGGAAGTCAAGTACACTGACTGGATATCTAATATTGTTGTGGTACCAAAAAAGAATGGCATGATCCAAATATGTGTCAACTTTACAGACCTCAACAAGCACACGCCGAAGGACAGCTTCCCCTCTTGATCATTTCAGTACTCCTGGATGCCACTGCTAGAAATGAGCGACTATCAATGATAGACGCTGCTTCGGGTTAACTTAGACGAGGATCAACTTAAAACTTATTTTATCACTGAAAAAGGCCTTTATTATTTTAACGTAATGCCCTTCGGCCTCAAAAATGTAGGTGTCACTTACAAATGGCTTGTTGCAACCTTGTTCAAACCTTTGCTTGGCAAGTCGGTTGAAGTTTACATCGACGACATGTTATACAAAAGCCTTCAAAAACACACACACACTCAAGACCCCACCGAAGTTTTCTCGATACTTCGAACATATAATATGAAACTTAACCCGAAAAAATGCCAGTTCGGTGTTTCGTCTGGCAAATTCTTAGGCCGCCTCATCAGCAAAAGGGGTATCGAGATCAACCCTACTCATATTCTAGCCCTCATCGATATGCCTTCTCCCCTAACCCAAAAAGATGTCCAAAAGGTAGCTGGCAAGATAGCGGCCCTTAACCACTTTATTGCAAAATCCTCAGACCATTATGCTTGGCTTTTCTCCCTCTTGCGCGACCAAGGTGCCCACAAGGCCAAAAAGAAAAACAACCCTAAAATCAATTGGACACCTGACTGTGAACAGGCCTTCCTTGAACTTAAAAATACCTTGGTCGACCACAGATCATCAGTACCCCCATCAAAGGTGAAACGATTTCTTTATACCTCGCTGTCACCGACACTTCTATCAGTTCAGTCCTTATTCGACTCGAATTTAGTATCGAGAAACCTGTATACTTTATTAATAAAAATTTAACACCTGCAGAGACTCGATACACAAAACTTGAGCGTTTGCTCCTCACCCTCGTCTACACCTCTCGAAAACTCAAACCATATTTTCAAGTACACCCTATCCGTGTTTCACAAGTTACCCCCTTCGAGAAGTACTCAGTAAAAAAGAAAAATCTAGGCGGGTACAGCAGTGGTCTATTTATCTTGGTGAATACGATATCACATTTGAGAAGCAGATATCCCACAAAGGCTAAATAGTCACCGATTTCCTTGCTGACTTCCCGGTCGAAGATATCGACTGGGAGGAACACGAAGATGATCTACCTGAAGACCAACCTGAACAGAATGACCCTTGGAACCCTAACATAGGTTGGCGCCTCTTTACACATGGATCCGCTGAACCAAATGGTTTGGGGATCGGTGTTGTCTTGGTTACCCCCACCAATGATTGAATTGATAAAACCGTCAAGTTAAATTTTGAATGCTCCAACAATGAGGCTGAGTATGTAGCCTTGATCCATGGCCTCGACCTCGGACTTGAACTTGGTGTCCCTAAGCTTACAGTATTTACTGACTCCCAACTTGTACAAAGGCAATACACCGGTAAAAACTAGGCCAACGGTGAAATGACTGAGTATGTTGCTCTCGTTTGCCAGCGCATGGAGTATTTTCCTGAAAAATCTTCTATTACTCATTACCCTCGAGGCAAAAATAGACATGTCGATGCCCTCGCCTACATAGCAACCATGTTAGGCAAGTCCAAATCTCGAACACTCTATATCAAAGTACGTGAACGCCCAAGTATCGACCAGATGGAAGTCAATACCATCAATACTAGGGACGAGAGTCTCAATCCAGATGACTGGCGAGCACCATTTATTGCTTAATTCAACAGTTTGACTCTCCCAGAGGACCCCAAAGCCAAACGTTCGTTACTAGAAAACTATCGCAAATACACCATCCTCAAAGGCGTATTACATCACAAATCCCCAAACGGCATCCACCTTCGGTGCATCTCTCAAGACAAAGCTACTAAAATTCTTGCCGAACTTCACGAAAGCACCTGCGGTGCTCACACTGTTGGTTGATATATGACCCTTCGAGCCATATCCTAAGGATTGTTCTAGCCTAATATGAAGAAGCAAGTTGAAGAGTGCGCCAAACACTATGACAAATGCCAGCGCCACGCCCACAGCATCCATAGCCCTTCATAAGATCTCCATTACAGTCAAGTCTCTTGGTCATTCAAATGATGGGCCATCGATCTCGTGGGTCCCTTTCCCAAAGCCTCGGATAGCCGAGAAAATATTCTTACGATAACAGATTACTTTACTAAATGGGTCGAAGCCGTGTCTCTTTGTCAAACAAGAGAGGAAGAAGTCATCAAGTTTTTATGGGAAAATATCATTACACGCTTCGGCGGTCCTCACATGATTCGATGCGACAATGGTCCACAGTTCGTTGGGAACAAAGTCCACAATTTTCTCAAAAAATACAGCATCATCCTCTCACCCTTAGCACCTTACTACCCTCAGAGGAATGGTTAGGTAGAAGCAATCAACAAGACTATAGTTGACGGTCTTAAGAAGCGGGTCGATGAGTAGAAAGGACGATGGGTCCAGGAACTACAACATATACTCTGAGCATATCAAACTACACCACGAAATGTGACGGGATGCACACTGTTCCTTCTAGCCTATGGTACCAAAGTAGTTCTACCTACTCAATTCGAAGTGCCAACACGCGATCCCAACCACCCAGACAAAGATAATAAGCTTGAACTCGGATACAATATGTTATGGATCAACGAGACTAGAGACCGTGCCATTGCAAACCTCGGCCGTTACCATCTCTCCCTTCAGAAGTCATACAACAAGTGAGTTTGACCACGCAGTTTCAATATCGGAGAATTGGTACTTCGATGAGTCACACCCTCTTCGAAGCCTCGTAATGCCGATAAGTTAGCCGAATCCTGGGAAAGACCTTATATTGTGTATGACAAAACTGATAAAGGTTATCTGATGACAGAAGCAGAAGAGCCTTTTCCCAATCCGTGGAACACCATATAGCTAGTATCATACAACAGGCCATGGCCTCTATCTTGTTCAACTGATATAAATACAGTGTAATCAATGAACATATTTTTCCTATGGACCTCTTATCCAATCTTCCATTGAATTTCTTGGCCTAACCTAAGTATCATGTCCACCCTTCGACCAGACTGATACTTGGGGGCGACCTCAAAGTTTTTCAAGTCTCCAAATTCGAGTAACCTCAAGGGGAATGAATGGTCGACAGACCGAACCCTCGGGAATGCATTGAGGGTGACCACGTTATGCTTCATTTAGGCTCAGGCCTTCAAAGTCTAGTGAATTTCTTGGTCTAACCTAACTATCATGTCAGCCCTTCAACCAGACTGTTACTTGGAGGTGACCTCAAAGTTTTTCAAGTCTCCAAATTCGATCAAACTCGAGGGGCATGAATGGTCGATAGACCAGACCCTTGGGAATGCATTAGGGGCGACCACGTTATGCTTCGTTTAGGCTCAGGCCCTTGAAGTCCAGTTAATTTCTTAGTCTCACCTACATACCATGTCAACTTTTTGACCAGACCAGTACTTGGGGGCAACCTCGATGCTCTTCCAAGTTTTAGTTCAAACCCTATTACAAACATTCTATTCCCTATTTCATATAGCACACAATTTAAATTCCAAGTTCAAGTTCAAACACCATCCCCAATAAATACACAACAATTCATCAGACTACTACTCCAAACATTATACTCAAGTTCAAATTCAAACACCTTCTAAATTCAAGCACCACAGCAAAAGAAAAAAAGAAGAAGTCTATACACATCCGGCACAATACATTTTACACATTCGTAGCAGCCTCTCCTTGATCATTAACAGCATTACCTTTAGTAGCTTCGCTATCAGGGGACCCTCCAGTTGCATCCACCACATCATCTATGTCGACTAACAATGTAACACCACCTTTGACCAATACTGTAACATTCTGCATCGAATTGCCCCTGATAATTCACCCTCTATTCCTACATTTCTGCCACCTTCTCAGCAAGCTTCGACTCTAGCACCTTCAACGCTTGAGTATGGTTGTCACGTTAAGCCTCGAGTTCCCTCCCGCATTCAGCTCTGATAGTCAACTGCTCTCGCTTTAAAACTTTAACCTCGCACACCAGCGATAACTCGGTTCCTCGAGCAAGATCCAAAATCTCAACTGCTTGTCTCATCTACCTCGTTGTTACCTTTTGGGCCTTGATAAAAGCTTAAGACCAAACATGTAACTGCAAGAATATTTGAACCATAAGTAGATTTTGAAGCATGGTGAACTTTAGTAAAATACCATAATTTCATAAACAGTTACCTGCTGAAAAGATTTATTCATCCGCCTCCCAGCCTCCTCTGGGTCATTCGCGTAGAGAGTTACCATCGAAGCAGCCGTGGCTCGAGCATGCTCCTCTAGTTCGGCATCTGCCCGAACTTCATCCACATCGTCCGCATCATCAGCTACCAGCTCCTGAGGCCTCTTACGTTGAGTAGCCTTCGACGATGTTACTTTCAAAGGTTCGGGGATGACCTGGCCCTTACCTTTATCAGTTTGCTTCGACGCCTCAGGATTTACTTCGGGCACTGGCGCTACTTGTTGCCCCCTTAGAAAATAGTGTGCCTTACGTACCAACCTATTTTTCCCCATTTCTTCGGACCTTGTCGAGGTACCTTCTTTTCTTCTCTTCTTCGATGGTATAGCGACAACCGGTTCGTTTCAAGCAATGCATCTGTTTACTTTAGCATCTTCTTCATAACACCCAATTTCCTAAAAACACTGTTTACCCACTCATAATCGGAGTTGATCAGTTCGTCAATATATATCTTTGGATTTATCAAAGTTTGAGGACTGGGTTTTGCAAAACAACAAAGCATAAAATCAACAACCAATTTGATCAATGTAATTCACAGCCTTCAACAGAATCTTACTCGGATTATAAACCCTGTACTTCAACTTATATGCCTCCTCCCCTTCTGGATTCTCAAAGTTACCATTTACCACTACTAAATCCTGATCCCACCCTTGACCAGTCGAATACAAATCAAACAACCATGGTTTCTCTATGTGACACTGAATATAGTAAGTGCCCGCCATCTTATTGGCTTTCCTCGAGTAGAACAATACAATATCGAGCTACTCGATCTGGCCCCTCTTATCCCGTTTCAATTCTATGTTCATACCCTCGACTAACTTCATCATCTCACAAAAATTACGGCTCATCTGGCATGAGGCCACATCCCAGTAGTTCAACACCTTTTTTACTAGCCTTCGAAGAGGCAATCGCATACCTAGCCATATCTGGCCCTTGAACGCCAAAAAATCTTCCTAAGGAATATCCTTAAATGAGAATTTTGGCCCCAATGCCATCAATTCCACACCCACCTTCAAAAACTCATGTTTTGCCATGAATCGATCTAATCTCGCCTTCTCCCAAGCAGAGACCGATCCCGCGGTAGTCCTCGAATCATTCAACCTCTCACTATTTCCACTTTTCCCATCTTCCCCTGCACCTCCCTTCCTTTCATCACCTGAGGGATCGACACCCCCTTCAGCTTCCTCCTCAATTTCCTCCTCATCACTCTCTCCGGGCACTCGAGCCCTGCGACGGCTCCCCCTCGAGGTTCTAACCTCGGGTACAACCACTACTAAAGGCATATCCATCACGACAACCAACTCTTCTACCTCACTGCTCTTATTACCTTGACTAGATATACTGGGCTCATTTACCTCGTCCTCCTCATCAATCAGCCTCATCCTCAAAGCTTGACGGGTACGCATTATACCCTACAGAAGAAGAGATACAGAATTAGTTTGATAAATTTGACTATCACATTTTCCCACCCTATTTTGATCTACTCCCACCAAATACCCCCAAATCCCTAATGGGCCAGACGTCCAGCCACATGGGTTCCTACTTTTACTCGGTCCCATCATCACAAATATGAACCCTAGCAGCGTCTACCCTACCATGTAAATCTCATACATAAACAAAAGATGAAGTACCAGGATAGAAGTAAACGACATACCTGTTTGAATGGAGTACGCTTTCCTCCTCTCAGCAAGTTAGACGATCCCTCAGCAACGACCAAGTGTCCTTCTCCTTCAGCAATAACCAAGCTCCTCGAAACAATGACGTATACCCTCATTCTCTATCTTTTTGGTGTTTTCTATGATTGGGTAACTGGGAACATTAACGTTGTTCTTAGCCCTATATATACCTCCTCAAAACAATAAAAACTGCCTCGATTTCCAAAACCGCCATCATTACCACTCCGCCACTCCCCCTACTTTTTGGCTGAGTTGTGTTTTAACATTTTTACCTTCAACTACTCCCACGTGCGCCTCTCACGCCCTCATTTAAACAATTTTATATTATCCAAGTTGAACCGTCTAGTACCTTGCCCGAAGTTGTCACGTAAAGTCTATATTTTTCCATATCCCAAGGAAATGTTAGGATGACCTGCAGGGAACTCTACCCTGGGAACAATACCGCCTCTGACATGCCAGCTGTTTGGTCTGTCAGGTTTGCAGTTGAAGCCATCTACCTTCGATACAAGGAAATCTCCAAACTGCTCCTGATTCAGCCTACGAACCATCGTCTATACTTTATGACTAACATTCATCCATACATACCTGATATTCGATACTTCGGCCTAAACTTTTGAGCAATTCAATTTTACCTCTGTGGGTTACCAATTTATAGTCGTCATTCTACAAGTTCGACATTCTACAAGTGGTTATCGCGCCTATTTTATCGTCGTCTATTATGTTTGTCACACTTATACACAAACAGTTCAATATCATACCTCGACAATTGTTTCAATACATTTCATTTCATTCGAGCAACTGCCCTTACACCAATTAAAAAAAATAGCAAACAACATCAACAGAAAACTACAAGCCTTTTAAACCATAACCAAGAAGCCCCTATTTTCAGATAGGGAAATTCTTACAGAGCCCAACCTCTTCATCAACTCAGTCTTCTTTAGTTATCAAATCTTCGATCAGACTCTGTAGGAAGTAGAATCGGTTACTCACCAGTGGTTTTATCCATTACAGCACCCTCCACCAGTGCACATACGGCATCCCAGAGATCGGCTCTTCTGGCTGTAGTTCCACCAAGTTTGGCATCACCCAGTCTAACTCATGGTCCCCGAAGAATTTCTCAATAAGCTCATACGTCTTCCCCTCTACTCGACGCTCCCTGACCTCCATTCTCTTTTGATATCGTGTATTTGGAGTTGTGTTCATAGCTCGAATAGTAGAAGAAGAAGAGGCAGAAAATTTACTCAGAGAAGATAATGTAGATGTCTAAAGCTCTCCTAACACCCTCTACTTATACTTAAAGGCAACTGCACTCAAACCCTCCTTAAGCACAACCCGCATTAATCACAGTCTTCAATTACCTTCCTCAAAATTGTAATAGTTAAACTTTTCAACTTCCCAGACTCAACCGCTTTCTCAGCATGCGTACTCCACACCATTTTTCAAGGTCTTGCAGTCGACACATCTTTATTCTCGAACTATCGATACCTCTCTATACTATGTCACAACATTTTTATGCAGTACTTCGAGAATTCGGGGTCGCTTACTCATTCAAAGATCAAATATTAAATATTAACTTATGTTTTCGATCATTACATTATCATGCAAAGTTACCCCTTCATAACCCATATTTATACCCCCATTAACCTTATTTATTACACCGTAATTACCACCACCTCTTAATTACCCTCCTCGGAACTGCCACATTTAACAGTCAACCTTCAACCTTTCAACTTCTAATGCCTAACTACTTTTCTCAGCATGCACCCTCTATACCAGTTTCTGAGGCCCCCGCAGAGAGGGGGCGAATATAGTAGCCTACTCGCAGCCAACTAACACTGGTTAAACACTCGAAGGCTACATCGAGGCCTACCTGATCACTCGAAGCCTAGTATGTCAATAATCAAGCCCACGAAACCTTCTGAGACTATTTAAACACTCGAAGGAAACATCGAACCATAAATACTTCGACCATAGGAACACATGGTCGAAGGGAAATATGTCAGGCAGCCAGCTCACCATAAAGAATAGTAGATCACGCCGTACGATAACTGTGGTGCCAGATCTAATAATTATAGTGTTAGACTCGACAAATTGCAACGTCAGAACCGACTCTAGGTACAAGTCAGTTATCCTTGGAGGATATAGATGTAGCTAGACCGCCTATGGTGACTCAACCCATCCTATGTTCTATAAATAGGGGGAGGAGAAACTGTGAAGGGGTTAAAAAATCTTCCCAAGAGACCTTGCAAAATTACCTTCGAATACCCTGTAAACCACCCTGTACTCGATACTTCGACTAATCGATATTTATATCATCACTCTTAGAAATCCTCATCAGAGGTCGTGGAGTAACCCATTCAAGGCCTCCACACAAGTGTATTGTCAGTAAGTTAGTTCTTATTATTATTGATTATACGTTTGAACCCCCTGGTAGAGGATAAACTTCATAGTGTAAGAGTCAACTTCCCCTCTCGCAAAGTTAGGCCCCTACAATTACGTCTATTGTTACTTTGTGTGCATACTCCAAAGCAGTCTTCTAATGCTCATTAGTATATTTTCTTGCTCAAAAAAAGGTTATATTCTTACAAATGCATCATTCTGCAACTCAAGATGGCTGGAAATCCTCTCAAGCGACCACTAAAGTGTTATGATTCTCCCGGTTTGTATTATAGTGGTGAAAGGCTATGTTTAGAATTATTAATATGGCACTCTTAGTTGTCTAACATTTAGTAATTAGATCATGCTTAATGATGTACTACTAAAGCATTAGTAAAGTGCCAACCAAATAATTAAATAAATTTATTCCAAAACATTACTCTTATACTCAACTTTTATTAGATATTAGCCAATTCATGAATAATTATAAATCTTTATAAATAAATAAAAACTATTATAGGACCTTATTCGATAAACATAGTTGTTGGAAGATGACCTTTATAATAGATTTGCATATAAATATATTTTAGAGATCTGACACTACTTTAAGGATCATTAGGTAATTGTTTTAACTTTAGAGTGCCACAATCACTTGAGTTAAGAGGGCAAGGGTTTATCACTTATAGAGTTCGTTCATCACTTAGTAGAGTAATGATGGCCGAAGGATGAGCATTACAATAGATATGTTTATAAACATATTTTAAAGAGTTGATACCGCTAC
Source organism: Kingdonia uniflora (assembly GCA_014058105.1). Taxonomy (NCBI): domain Eukaryota; kingdom Viridiplantae; phylum Streptophyta; class Magnoliopsida; order Ranunculales; family Circaeasteraceae; genus Kingdonia; species Kingdonia uniflora. The sequence goes on from JACGCM010002668.1 coordinate 977,057, forward strand.
AAGGATCATAGGGAAATTGCTTCAACTTTGGAGTACCATAATCACTTAAGTTAAGAGGGCGAAACATTGGGTGTCGACAATAAACTGTATAACATAGTTCTAAACATTACATAGTAATAGTTATTATTTGACTAAAAAATAAAGCTTAAGCGGCGCATAGAGGGAAAATAAAAGAAGTACGAAAAACGTAATATGTACTACATAAGGGAACATTATAAATAAATTAAAATGATACTTGATTTATTTATACCGAAAACATGATATTATAGATCTACATGAATTAACATGTAACTATAGATTTATTTGAATAGATAGTATTGAAAGTAAAATAAGTTAGTATGTAATCCGAGCCTACAATTTGGGCAACTATTAGCTAGTAAAAACAATTTGTGGATACATTCGGTGTGGAACACAGGGAGACAAGGCTTCGGGTAAGCATGTCATGGTTTGTATAGTCACGCTAACAAAGGATGCATTCTTAAATATTTTGGGGTCCCTCATACACATATTTATACTGTTCCAGATGTTGAATAGATTCAAATGCTGGAGATTGCATCTTGTGGTCGAATATGCGCAGACCATACTCAGTATAAGTATGATGAATATCAACCTCCATATTAATCGTGATGCAAGACCTTTCCCTACGTAGGGCGTCTAATACATTTTCTTTAAGAAATGCTAGAAACCAATCGTTATTATCATTCTAAAAATCTTCCCAAAGTTTAACATTTTGATCTTCTTGGCAAATTGATCTCAAGTATTTGATGATTTCAATGCAACCATTGTAGAGGCCTATCCCTCGATCTTACCTAAAATTGAGTTGTCACTAGTTTGAATTACCTCCATGTCAGACTCACACATTCTCCACACGGTTTCTCCAGTCAGCATCGCCATATACTCTACAAACTTATAAGAAACGTGAGTCTAGCTCAAACTAAAAAACCTAAACAAGTCAAAGCCACCTGTCTCTCATAAACTTAATAGTTACTCAGTCAAACAGCTACTAACCACATCATTCAGAGAACGTGTTTCAGCACGACGAAGAGTTGTGGAAGAGGCCTATATAAAGAAAAAGTTCCAGAAGAGACAGGGACCAAAAAATTATAAGAAAAATCACCAAGAAAACTATATTTTCTAAGATTCTCAAAGCTCCAAAATTCTTATTCACAAGGTCAATCATTTCAAAATCTAAAAATAACTTGTAATAAGATATCATCAGCCTCAAGCAATAAATGTCACTATTACAAAAATCCTTAACACGAGGTCGTAGTTTTTTTTACCTATTCATAGGTTTTCCACGATAAACACCAATGTCATTTCTTATCTATTAGATTTTTGTCATAGGTATATTGGTATAAGGACTAATTCCAAACCACTTCGAGCTCACAGAATTAAGCCATTACATTTGGCGCCGTTTGTGGGAAAGAGATTCTTTCCATAATATCCTAAGGCATTAAGTCAATCTACTATAGCATTTCAATCATGGTCATATCCAGGCGGCCAACTACCGGAGTCCAACTCGATCCCTCAGCTGAGCCGGAACAACTTGCAGAGCTACGAACAAATCTCAATACTGAAATAAAGAAATGCAATGAGCTTGAACGACAATTAACTCACGACCGAGAGCTCCGCGTGAAGAAGCTCGACGCCGAAAGACAAGCTTGTTTGACAGCGCTCAAACGACATGAAGATCAAATAATAACAATGCAGACTGCCTTACAGGCTCTGCAAGATACTCAGTAGACTCCTCCAATATGAGATCGCGATCAGGTACTAGAAGCTTCTCGAGTTTCTGCATGGGAAAGATTGGGACCTCAAGGAGTCACCAACAAAGCTATTTCCAGACATATTCAGAATGAACCTTAACTTTCTATTCATTTGTGGGGGGGAAGTTCAATCTGAGATCAGCTGAGGTCACCGATGTTCCATACGTCAAGAGGAAGAACATAGACCTCAGCCTCGAGTTCCAGTACGAGATCGTTTGAGTGAAAGTACCGGTACTCATAATCTGCAATATCCTTGTCAAGCCGCTCAACTGACCCGTCACTATGTCACACAAGAGCATATAGACCAGCATATTAAGGAGCTGATCGAAGCACAGGTTCTAAGCACGATCGACGACCTTATCAAGTTGTAAAGAAGTCCAATTGCCAAAGAACTATTTGATACGGATATTCCAAAAGGTTTCTATACTCCGAAAATTTACAAATACAAGGGTACCGATCCAAAGGAGTACATTTAACAATACCGTGACTCTTTGGAGTTGTATTCCAATCTCAACCATATTCTCTACCATCTGTTCACCACAAGTCTACAGAAGAAACCACTCTGATGGTTTTACTCTCTGCCTGAAGACTCCATATACATATTTAACCAGTTGCAGAAGTAATTCATCAAGACGTATGCTTACAACAGAGACAAAGAGGAAAATTTGCATTTTCTTATCAGTCTTAAATAGCCACACAGAGAGAAGCTCGAGGCATTTGTAAAAATGTTCATGAAGCTCGCTCGCTAAGTAGATAATCTCGATCAAAAAATAGCAATTACTGCTTTTACCAACGTGCTCCAGCTCGACTGCAAAGCCAACGAGCACCTCTTCCTCAATAAACCTGCGACCTTGGAAGATATAATCACCAAGGTCAATAGTTATGTCGACCTGGAAAGGATGATGTCCGAAAGGCATAAATCTACAAAATCTATCATTTCCACGAAAGGTCCATCAGATCGAAATACTTAGCAATAAGAGGACCAGGGTTACCAAAAGTGCGCCAAGGGAAACACCGATAACCCTCGAAAAGGCGGCTCACAATTCAAACCGGTCCTCACAATTTTCAAGGAGGGACAGATGCTTAAATATATTATGGACCTGGAATCATACAAGGATGGCAGCTATAAGAAGCAGCGTAAAATTGTCCAAGTCGAATATCAAGCTGGGGAGAAGCATCTTTACCATATGCGCCACAACAACATGATCGAGATTAATCAGATCACCAACTAAAACAGATTCAAGCGCAGGAGACTATCAGAGTGTTGTGATCTTAAACCTCAGGACAAAAAAGCCATACTTCTGCCTGAGTCAAGCAATCGCCGGCTCATGATATCATTCAAAGATTGCGATCCTAGCCATGTTAAATTTCTACATCATGATGCGTTAGTCAGAATGCTCAAGATGAAGAAGTTTGTCATGCACACAATGATAATCGATACTGGTAGCGGTATCAAGATCCTCTTTTAGGGCACTATCGACCAAATGGGATTGGTCGATCAAGTCATTCAAAGCGACACCGATATCAGTAGATTTAATGGTTTTAAAGAAGAGCGAGTAGGAAAGATCATCTTAACTATTACCGCGGGACCAGCAACCATCGGCATTATCTTCTTTGTGATTAATGCAAAATCTCGTTCTCTCAGGATTATGAGCCGTTAGTAGATTCATAACATGGAAGCAATCGCTTTCACCTATCATCAAGCACTTTGCTTCAAACACAACGATGGTATCTATGAGATTAGGGGTAGTCAAAAGCTCTCTCGAGCTTGTGAAAATACCGTCTCTGTAATTCTAGATACCTCTGACAAGTATGTTACATAGCAATTATAGCAAGTTAATCACCCCAATGATCAGACTTCAATGGAGGAGCCCACCGAATATAACAACATTAATAGACCTAGCAGAGGTACTTTTAACGATACTAAGTTGGTTCAACACAAAAAAGACGCTCTCATTCAGTTCAAATAGGTTTTTCAAGAAGTAAGTTTTGAAAAAATTAAATTTTTCTTTTATTAGAAAACAAAAATCACGGTCTCTGTTCGAATAGATTTAAAACTTATTCGAAGAAAAAAAAGCATGAAGAAACAGGTTGAGCCAATCTATTCGAATAGATTTCATTCTATTCGAATAAAAAACTGCTTGAGGCATTTTATTCGAACAGAATAAATTTTATTCAAACAAAAAAGTTTTCAGTTCTATTCGAATAGAAAATGGAATCTATTCGAATATAAGTTTTGTTGTCTTAAAAAACATACTTATTACATTTTCAAAACTCTGTAAAAATACCTAGAGCTTGATATTATAGAACATGGAGTTAGAAACCCACTTACCTGTTCAGTGTCAGTCCAACTGTAGTCACTCAAGATGCAATCTCTGACGACGAGTAACCACGAGATAATGCTGACATCTAAACTAGACACAGAATGAAACAAACTCCAATTATGGATGTTTTACGACCAGTACAACAACACCCCAACCTGCATAAGGAAAGGCATATCGGATTTAGCAGTACGAATTAACATTGGTTTGAGATGCAATATTGAGATAAGTAAAAGATAGTTTTAGGAAATTTACATCATGAACACATTCAAAGGAAGATATCATTGTAGTGGTACTTCCTATACATTCAATACTACTATCCACTCCATTCGTCATCTCTGTAATCGTCTGTGTTCAAATCAAGTATCAAATACAGGTTTCTGGTCTCTGTACCTTACACATTAGAAGGTTTAAAATAACTGGTAATTGTTCCAGAAAGGAACTAACCTCTTGAACTGGCTTGTCATTGTCTTTCGGGTTCACAAACTCGGTCACTCCAAACTTTTTAGCTTAAATAATACGCAATGAAAATGTTACTAATTCATGAGTATAAAGGAAGCTATTTTTTGACAAATCCCATTTACTTCAATAAACTTTGACATGATCATGTTATTTTTTAGTAGTCACTTTTTCTCCCAAAAGTTCAGTTTTGCAAAACATGCAAAAGATATAAGAAAATGCCATACGTACATATTAACCTCTCCATGCATATCTATGTTAATCATAAAAACTGAGATATCAACAACTGTAAGAGGTGGTCTTTTCTAAGTATCCTCATTTTAAGATAGTAAAACATCTTCATTCTTTTTAATTACGAGCGAACTAAGCATCCTAACTGCTCTTTCTGTATCACTGTATCTTATGATCATATTCTGATACTGCATCGCTTCATGAGGGGGTAACCCTTCAATCATAAAATGGAAGAGCTGAGAATGAGTACTCTCCATCATTTCCAAATACTGCTCCCTTGCCGCTCTTCGCTCAACCCTATATCTTCAAGTAGTGGGAGTAAATGTTGCTCCTTGTCTTCAAAATGTCCATCCACATCCCTCGCCGATATTTGAGCATTAGTCCCTTCGTCTGAGTTGTAAAATCGAGCTCCAATGATCTTGCTATCATACATATACTTAGGTCATTTAGCTAAAGACGTGCTCCATCATTGACTAACATTATGATATAATTAAGGAGAATAAGAAGTAATACTTGTTGCTTTTGAAATCTTCACCACCATTAAGCACCTTTCCATTTTTCTGGGGGAGGATGGAAGCCTTCATCACTGAAGCTATCAGATTCAAGCCAGATTCCTGTATCAAGAACACCAACTATAACATTACTCTCGATTGTCGGCACTCTCTCCGTAGTCTCCTTTAACCCAATGAAATCCCAAGATCTTGTTGTCTGAAGATGCAGAGTTCTGCTCAGGAACACTGACAATACGCCGTCCATTCCTACACACGTATGTGACATGACCTTATATATTCTACTCAAAATTGTGCAAAAAAGAATGAAAATAGGATAGTTGTTAAGGACTACTAACCATAATATCTATATCTATATTACATTCTAGAGTACTTGTATCAAGACAAACTTAAAATAACACATTTTTCGAGGACAATACAACGAATCTAATGGTTTAGATTTGCTGTTAGGTATAAAACTTCCTAAACTACCAAAACGTCCTAAAAGATAACCATCTGTCCCTAACTCCTAAGTAGTTATGCCACCTGTTTGACTTGAAAATATAACTACATGCATTAACTTCTCTTTCTACTTTGCAAGCCTGTCACATCTTTCTCTCTCCCTCCCTTCCTCCTCATCTCTACAACCACCCTCTCCTCCCATTGAATCCACTCTTCACAACACAACAGGTACATCTCTCTTCAATATAAGATTGTTACTCAAACGTTGATCAATTATCTTATGATTCACAAACTTTTCATACTTACCTTCGCATGCGGTATATGCCTGTTGTGAGTAATTTAACATCTTATGAAAAGTGCATGCATTACTACTATTATATTGAAGACAAAATATCAATTTATATCATGCAGTTATGTTGATTAGAAATAGGGTATTTGATCAACGTTGTGGTCTAAACCAACTTGTGCTATTAAGAATTAACCTGGTCATCAAAATTCTCCTCTCTCTCTCGGTGCTTTTTCTTGAGTTGATAACCGCCAACCATCGTGGAGAACGTGACAGAACGTGGCGACAAACGGATTGCCCGGAAGGAACGGTGCTTCTTCTTGAGTCTAACTCGACGAGAACCACCGACCATCGTGGAGAACATGATGACAAATGGATTGCCCGGACGGAACGATGCTTCTTCTTCCTTTAGGAACTACTACGATGGATCCTACCCTAATAAAGTCGCTTCATCAAATTGGATTCTCCAGTTCTAATGAATCCTTAATGGGGTGCTTCATTCAAAACATCGAATAAAACATCGACAAGTCTCTCGACAACCCCTTGATCAACTTCAACTTCTTCTTCAAGGTACTTATCTCTGATTTCTCCTTCTCCTTCATCTTCATCCCCTTCTCCTTCTTATCCTTCTTTTTTACTTCTTTTGCCTTCACTCTGCACCTCGGTGGCGTATAATAGTACTCTAGATGCCCATGATCTCCGAAATCATTACTCGACAACCCCAAAAACAAATTTTAGGGTTTTGTTGACGATGTCGAGACCTTGAAACCCATATCGGGAACGTCGGGGAGTGATCGGAAGATGACGCCGGAGACCTCCATTGTAGTTGTTATTATTGTTGCTATGAGAGAAAGAGCTTTCTTGAAGTTGGTTTATATTGAGGTTGAAGCTAAAAAGGGCAAACTAACTATTTAGCTACGTGCCAGTTTCTGATTGGATGGGATTCGGTTTTGGGAAACGTGGATGGGAAGTCTGGAAAATTTTGGCGGATTTTAGTTTGCCACACTTTTTTACGTTTTAGACATGCGTAAACACATATACATCGCCTATATACATGGCTGACAGAACACCTCTATTTGGAGGGCATCAATGTTACCCAAAATTTAACTCCTTCCATGCAGAAGAGACTCTTACTGACGTAAACTCTCAATGCATAAGCTAAATTGAGAAGTCTTTTACGCTAAAATCTACATAAAACTAAATTAGGGCTAAACCTTAAACTTTATTCAATCACAACTTTAACAACTAAATAAAATAGAGAACCTAGCCTCCCATTTATAGAATATAAGGGGGTGGAAACTCTAACTAGAAATATTCTAGAAACTAGGAAAAAACCCTATTAACCTTGTGTTGGTTAATTAGGAACTCCCTAAAACCTACTTACCATCTCTAGTAGAGAGGCTTGAATCAAAAGAACATAAATATAAATAGTCCGTTGACATGTGAGAAATGATCATGAGATATGATTCACATCAAACCCTCCACCTTCGAAAAATTTTGACCACGAAATTAAACTGGGCGTGCTCCTGACGAAGCTCGTGCTACCTTGGTAACACTTTCAAAATCATCAAACTCGTCTTGCATGTCAAAATCAACAATTTCATACGCCTTAAACTTTGACCCACGGATCGTACCTCGAAACTTACCATATCCAGCCGATGTACCAATTGATGTTGCGACAGTGTTTTCACAACTTCTCCTTAAACCAAAACCTAGCAAACGACGTGCCCTAAAAATTACTTGTAATTGATGTAGTTTTCGTATCGCTTGACTTGCATAACGAGCTTCAAAGTCCTCCCAAGTTGGATCTATAAACGCCGATACATCTAATAAATTGGAATTTTTCTTCTTTGAAAAAGTTGTCGTAATCCCGTATTTTATCAGTTAAAGATCCCAATTACTCGTAGTCATCCGAGTACTCATCATATACGGGGGGTAATCCTCCATCATCAAAACATGGTTGGTGAAGTTCACAAACAACATCAAATATCGGAGAGAAATTTTTTACCTCGTAACTAAAAAGAAAGAAAAATTTATTGACCGTCACTTCCAGCTTTGGGAAAGTTCCTTTAATTCTTTCTACCGACGCTTCGATACGCTCAACACGTGCTTCAAGACTAGGTGGTCTCTCCATTGAGATTGTACTCACCATAGAAAAGGAAAAAAAATATATTGAACATGAAACGGACAAAAGAACAAAGAAAATCATGTAGCAGACGCATAAATACTGTAGCAGACTCCGAAAAAGCACTGTAGCAGTGTAGGGAAAAAAATAATCTTCTGATCCGTTTCCTTGAGTTTCAAATCACAAATCAATAGAGAATCGCCTTGAGGACCCAATAATTAATCTCGCTTTGAAATCAATTTGACGTAAACTCTCAACGTGGAAGCTAAATTGAGAAGTCTTTTACGCTAAAATCAACATAAAACTAAATTAAGGCTAAACCTTAAACTTTATTCAATCACAACTTTAACAACTAAATAAAATAGAGAACCTAACCTCCCTTTTATAGAACATATGGGGGTGGAAACCCTAACTAGAAATATTCTAGAAACTAGGAAAAATACCATATTAACCTTGTGTTGGTTAATTAGGAACTCCCTAAAACCTACTAACCATCTATAGTAGAGAGGCTTGAATCAAAAGAATATAAATATAAATAGTCCGTTGACATGTGAGAAACGATAATGAGATATGATTCACATCACTTGCACTGTTGTATTGTAGTTTGATCCAGTTCCATTTACTTTGAAGTTTCCAAGGGATTGAATCTGTGTTGAAAGCTTTAGATGTTGAAGTAGAGTCAGTTGTGATCCAAATGTCTTTATAACCTAGTACAAGAGCCTTTGAGATAGATTCCACAATGGCAGTACACTCAACATTATAGGTTGTAGTCATGGGGATATTAAGAACCATAACAACAAGGACAAAACAGTTGTGATCTTTATATACATCACCACTTCCACCCATGCGTCGATTGCCCATAGAAGCCCCATCACAACAAATTCTTAGAGTACCTACAAAGGGGGGAATCCAATAGCAAGATAATACCTGTGAAGGTTGTTTGAATCTGCACCCCAAGAGTTGTAAGAATTTGCAAATCAAGTGTTGTATTATGTTGCTTAGAAAAAAGTGTTGTATTATGCATGTATGTTTTTGCCTGTGTTGCACCTTCTCTCAGATCAAGAAAAATCTTTCTTTTCATGGCAGTATAGTACATATGCTTATCATGAAAAATGGTTTTGTTTCTTTGGAACCATACATTATATGTTTTGATCAGGATTATAGAGTACCATAGATCTTTGATTAAAGGACTAAAAGTTTTTACTGCGTCAAATAACTCTCTCATATTGTTAGCCGAGTTTAAAATCATGAACAAAGAGCATATCCAATGCCTGAAATCTAAAATTACTTTACAATCCCAGAATAGATATTGTATTGTTTCAATGTGTGATCCACATAGGTAGCACCTGAACACCAATATTACACCCCTTTTATATAACTCATAGTCTGTAGGGAAAGCATTGTTGATCAAATATCTCCAACCAAAGTTTGCAACTTTAGGTAGGATAGGAGATTTCCAGATAATAGGACACCCCCACTGTCTTGGCCTAATGTTCCTTAACCACTCATATGCACTGCTAGCTGAAAAGATTCCCTTTGTATCTTTGTCCTTACCCCAGTGTCTGAGCTTGCATAATTCATAATTAGAGAGCTTGGGTTCACTTGAAGGAAGTTGAAAATTGTTTGCAAGTCTGCTGAAATAGTCCATGTCTTCTCATGGTTTATAAGGAACACACATTTTTTTTAATCGCGGTGTATTAGGAACACGCATGAACTCCAAAACATTTTTTCAAGAGAAACCAATCACGGCATGAACTTCAAATAATAATTTACCTACAATGGTATGCCTTCCTAACACAATTACATCACCATAATACTTTTTCTTTCCCATGTAGTAATAAAGATTAGTCTGCAGACTCCTTTGTGAAGTTCAAAAGACCCTTGGTTTTCTTACAATGCCTGTTTGCCAATAATAGAGCTTTCTCCCTCTAGAAATTGGGTCACTCTCACTCTCATCTTTATGTTGTCCAGCCATTGAGAACTCAATCTATCCAACTATTAATGGGATAAAGATTACAAGAATACCCTTGGGTTTTTAGTGTTGTTACTGTTTTGGCCCTGGGTGAAATGTCAATACTTAGGCTCTAAACAATGAATATAATGGGAAACGAAAACAATGTCATAACTCATTTTGGTATGTATTGCCCAATGACCACATATTACATTCAAAACCAATTTATCCAAGTGCAAATTCATATTATAATAACTCATATTTGATTTTCACCAAGTTATCAATTTTCTTCTAATCTCATAACCCATTTGAAACCATGCTTAGTTAGACATTAATTAGTTTTATAAGGAAACCAATGTGGACCTGTTTTGTTCGTTTCACAAATTTTGACGAAAAGATGGGAAATGAAACTACTCAATCTTCTAAAAAAAATGAGAAGAAAATGAAGAAAACTTTGTCAATGACACAAGTATGCAAACCCATTTTGAGAAGTTAAGCTAAATTTACATAATTCAACTAATCTATATCTCAAGAGTTGCATTGATATGGTTTTTTTTCCCTAATTGTTTAGGCTAGGAGGGAACAAAATGCAAACAATGTTGTTAACACCACTACTATCAATGAGAACCAAATACAACAGCCAATACTATGAGAGCCATACATGACAAGGACATTCGACAGCCACATCAATGTAGAAGTTTGTTCAGGAGTTCGGTGTGTAAAATATATACACCAGAATATCTACAGAGGGGCGTGATCGTACCACAGTCGACAGCCACATGCATTTTTTGTACATAGTTATGAAATTTGTATTTTAATTAAAAATAGATGTAAAGATTTCATAGCATTAGAATTATCTCAATCTGTCTTTTCACTGGAATTTGCAGACATGCAACGACAACATAAGAAAATGTGGAAATAAATATTTGAAGAATAAATAAGGTTATATAGTCTTATAAAACTATTAGAATTTCTATTACAATGCCAACAAGTGAGGCTGTATACGGGTCAGGTCGGCCTGGGTTTAGGCCTGGATCTTATCCGACCGGATAATACCGGGTCTTTAATTTTCAAACTCGAACCTGGACCGACATACTCTACGACCCGGACCAGAACCGAACCGAAACTGTCTGGCCAGGTCAGATTTGCACATCAGGTTTGATTTAATATTAACTTTAAGCGGATTGAGTATTGCAAACAAAATTAAGTTCGAGTCACGACGAAATTTCAACGGCAACAGCTTTCCACTCTCATCAGCTAACATCAAAATTCAACATCAAACTATATTTAGGATTCTTCATTTCATACACACATACACACATACATGCACATTGTTCCCTTTACCTTTTTAAATAGAGATACCCAGATCCGATCCAAACTTTAACTTACAAAAACCTTTGATTCAACATAACATTTATTTTCAACACTCATACTTTAACTTGCAAACACTTTTGATTCAAAGTTGCAGATCCAGAACATAAGATTCATGTACAACATATCTAACCGCTTCTACTTGTACCATTATTGCAGAATAAATGTTTCAAAGAGAGAGATGTGTTGTAGTTAAACTAAACTTTAATGTTGTGTAATTGTTTAGTTGTTGTTGGTGGGAGAGAGGTTGAGAGAGAGAGAAGAGTAGTTGTTGTTAGAGCATCTCTAGCAGAGAGTGTGGGTTTGGGTATGGGTTCTGACACCCTGGCCCACCAAACCCACAACTCAAACTCAACCTCTCCCAGCAGCCAGTGTGAGTTTGCCAACGTGGCTTTTTTTTAATTTAGAGGAGATTAAAACACCGAGCGGTGTTCCTTTTACTGCGCGGTAAAAAGAACACCGCACGGGGTTCTAAACACCGCCGCAATATATGTAAGTAAAACTCACAAGTGAATTCGACTATTTTCTAGTTTTTTACATCTACCTCTCTCTAAAAAATCCCTTGGTAAAAAATTTTAATTCCAACAAAATCAAAATGTAAATGCCAGAGGGAGACCTACACCCCAGTACTCTACCTAAGTTTAGAGGAACAAGAGATCCTATGTGTTCCGTAACACGCTCGAGGTCCAGAAGGAAGAAAAAGTGGGTGGAATTTGAAGATGTTCAACCCCAAGATATACTAAACCCAACCGAAGATAACTTCCCGCGGAGGTGTATTACCCAACTCCCAGACGGAGTCAGTCATATCTATTACATGGGAAAGGAACTCACGGTAAGTTTTAGTATAATTGTAAAATTATTTTTTCCATATATCAAGTGTTTGACAAAATGCCTCAATGAACAGAATCGGGATTCGATGCGTGTGCACGGCACAATCACTACGGTGTTCAAAGTGTGGAAAGATATTGCCACACTTCCAGCTGTAAGGGACACCGTGGTGAATATTTTTGTGTAGTTTAGGGATATACGCTTGGGCAATTCGGATAATCGACTATTTCAGGCTCTTACAGAGCGTTGGTGGCCGACCACACACACGTTTTTGTTCCCTTGTACGGAGATAGGGGTCACTCCCCTCAATTTTACTATGCTAGCATCATTGTCCATCGGTCGATATCCGACACAGGTGTCATATGATGACACATGGTCTATTTTATCCAATGCGAGGCAATTGCTCCTCAACATTGATTCTAGCCATATAAAGAGTGGGAACGTCAGCATTGCACATTTGAGGATGTACTTGACCGTCGAAACTGATCGGGAGAATGATATTACTATTGCTCGTGCTTTTATCCTCTTCATGATGGGACATTTGTGGTTCTAAACGGCCAACGACACCGTCCCGCTTGGATATCTCGCGACCGTGAATGATTTGGACTCAGCTGCTCAATATGACTGGGGTTATGCTATTTTTGTTTCCCTGCACCACAGTTTGGATACCGCAGTCACGACCGAGGATGCCATCACTGGATTTGTGCAACTTCTTCCAGTACACTAACACTTTTTCCATTTACAAATCAAATATCTTCCAATAAACGTCTTAAATATAAATTATAATTATTTTTTCTGTTATTCCAAAATGTAGTATTGGTTCTACGAGTATTCTGGGGTTGGTCACCCTATAGTCAAGGAAGAGGTAAAGTACCCGGCCTATCCATGCCTCAGAGCATGGGAGAGGAGGAACAGGAGGAAAATAAATGACTAGGCGGCCAATTTGTTTGTTATAGATAGATACCATATTGATCACCGCACTGTTGAGATAATCACATGGGAACCTTGGTTTGATTCTGCAATGTCAAAGATAGAGGACGTACTGAATGCAAAACTCCTATCCTGTAAAAGGATACTACTTCAAGTACCACATGCAAACTGCAAAAATTTCTTAGGGGATAGATGCTGAAGGCAGGTAACTGGCGAGGTGCGTATTCCTTTGGGTCCTTCTCTTAGCATGTCGCATTATATTAGTCCAGCGGCTTTACATGAGATGAGACAGGCCGGGTTCGTTGACTGTGAGTAGTTTGCGGTAGGGGAGGTGCGAGAGACTTACGCCTCATACTGGGCTAAATAAATTTTGGATGAAGGCCACATGTTGACAGATTCCCAGAGGACGGGGAATCTAGATCTGTTTAGACCGAGTGCATTCAAAGCTGCTATTACACCCGTGGTGGTTACTTTAGCGTCGGTTCATAGCTTGTCCCAGGACTTCAGTTTTCCTGGCGAGGCGGAGGGGCCAGACCTGGGGTGGCACATGGAGTGGGCAGGGCAGTGTGAGAGGCTCCTCATCGCCCGCTTGAGGGACCCACCACCCATGTCTTCATCCTACGGTGCAGAGAAGCTGTAGCACCTGACCCATGGTATGCGGCGACACGCCCTTGCAGAGTCTGTACGGGATGCATAGAGAATCCAGGAGGTGGAGGAAGAGCTTGCTATTGCTCGCAGGCAAATTGACAGTATAGATCATCAGCTATATGCCCATGTAAGTAATTTATTTATGTATTTATTGCGATATTTTTTCTTAATGTCATATTTATTTTATCAAAATATTTATAAAGTTTTTTTATCCCGTTCAGGACCTACAGCTGAGGAGGGGGAGTGACGTACGGGTGGTGCCGCTACCACCTGGAGGAGGCGCGAGGACGAGGCAGTGTGGAATTGGTCCGCGAACCAGGGGAGGCAGTACTAGCCGCAGGGGGCGAGGTACTAAAGATGATTCTGACTAGATATATGTATTTTGGCTTACTTTTTTAGACGATGTAGAAGCTGTGCTTTGATTATGTAGATGATTATGAGTAGACGATATATTTGTAGACGATGTTTTGGGCGTTTTTAATGTTTATTAGCCATTATTATCTAATGTTGAAATTGACTGAAGTTTTTATTGAAATTAACTATTTGTATGTTCAAATAAATTTGCACTGAGGTATTTTATATTTCTACAGACTATTTGGTAAAGTTTTTAGGTTTTTGGTAGATTTTTTTCAATGTCAAATCGAACAGACTATTCGTCTGTTCGAATAAATTTTAACAATTTTGCACAATTTTGCACTGAGCAGTTTTATTCGAATAGAACCTAATTCTATTTGAACAAAATTCTCACTGAGGAATACAAACGTAGATTTGGCGGTGAAATGAACACCGTGCAGTAAAAGGAATACCACGCGGTGTTCATTTCACCGTCAAATATAAAAGACCCACAGCTTCTTCCCCTTTTACATTTTTCCCATTTTTACACCTCTCTTCCATTGGAAACACATCTACCTTCTGGTATTACACCCTTCTCTCAACTCCACAGCCTCAAATGGCTTCTTCATCATCCGATTCATCCATACTCGATCATCTAGGTTTATCGTCGTCGTCCTCCGGTGACGATCTTATCTATAATTGTGCGACGGGAATTTGCGTTTTGTACCAAGCTGCAGTAAACATAGTAGTTGAGGATGCAACTTCGAGTTATCACGGGAGTGTCATGGGCTGTAAGGATAAGAGAAAGAAGCAAGATCATCCATTGGGGCATTACAGCATTATACGAGGATACTTCGAACCAAATTGCACATATGAGCCATGGGAATTTAGACGGCATTTTTGTATGAGTAGAGACATGTTTATGCGTCTATTCGATGCAGTCGTTACACATGATCATTATTTTGTCCAGAAACCCAATAATGCTGGTACTATGGGGTTATCACCGTACCAAAAGGTAGTCGCAGCACTACATTTCTTAAGCTACGGTGTTACAGCAAGTCTTTTTGAAGAATATATCCGAATAGGAGAAAGCACAACCTTGTTATGTGTGAAAAGGTTTTGTGTTGCCGTTATATAAATTTTTGGCGAAGAATATCTTCGAGCACCAAACGCGGCCGACATCGAAAAGTTAAAAGCGATCGGAGAGTCTCAAGGATTTCCTGGCATGTTAGGAAGCCTTGATTGCATGCATTGGATATGGAAAGATTGTCCCAAAGCTTGGCACGGTCAATTTACTGGTCATTACCCCAAGGCAACACTTATTCTTGAAGAGGTAGCTTCACACGACCTTTGGATTTGGCATGTTTTTTTTGGGTTACCAGGGTCTAACAATGATATCAATGTCCTGCAATAATCACATCTTTTCACCGACCTGGCCGATGGTATCGCCCCGCCTTGAAATTATACAATTGCCGGGAAAGCTTATGATATGGGGTATTACCTAGCGGATGGCATATACCCTAAATGTGAAACACTTGTCCAAACCATATCCAATCCGGTTACAGCAAAACAAAAATTATTTGCTCAACAACAAGAAAGTTGTCGAAAAGACGTAGAACGGGTATTTAGGAATTTACAATCTCGGTTCAATGTTGTAAAAAATCCAGTGAAATTGAGAGACCCCCAGGTTTTGAGCAATGCCATGAAGGCGTGCGTGATAATGCACAATATGATCGTTGAAGAGGAACGAGGTGCATTCTCATCATACTTAGACTACGATCCGGCCGATCCCTCAACTATCGAAGGCAAACGGTTCGATATTGTGCGCGAATGCGAAACAATAGAATCTTTTATATCGAAAATGAACCGGATTCGAAGTCGAGAACTTCACTTTGATCTAAATGATGATCTAATCGAGCATTTGTGGGCCGTGAAGGGAAATTTTCAAACCTAGTACTCTATTTCTTGTATTATCTTAGTGTTATTCATGTAATATAATGCTTCTTGTCGTATAAGTTTATTAAACAAGTTTTTGATATTGCATTAATCTTGTATTTGTTTTAACGCAATATTATTAGAAATAAACATTTCGAAAACAAGATTGCATTCTTCAATAGTAAAGTACATTATTCAGACGATTACATTATTGGAAGGTAAACTACATTCTTGGAAATAAAACTCAAATTTATAGCAAAGTTAAATTACATTTCATCACCACTTCAAGTACCTGGTCCGCCACTATAGGCCAGACGTTCCATTATCTCAGCTTGCCTTTGTAGATAGTATTGTAATTGATCTCCAGATAGAGTACTCAAGTATTTCTTCATGATTTTGCGATCTTCCTTTGCTTGCTCCAAATCCATTTTGGCTTGCCAGTATTGTATTGCTTATGTTCTTCTTCTTTCCTTTTTTTTTTCGCTTGCATCTTCTCCAACCGCAGTTCATCCAGTAGAGCATGGATACCACTACCAGATGCAGTAACACCCTCCATTGCCTTTTGCGATGCAATGTTCTTTTTGTGGAGTTTTTGGCCGATGGGCCTGCTTCTACCCTCATACAGCGAATCATCTAAGTCAAAATTTGGCCCTGTGGATTGAGGTGTAGGTGGGCCGTCGGGGTCCTCCAATAGATTGTTTGATCCGACCGAGTTCCCCAGAGAATAATAGTCTGATGTTCTCCTGGCCACATTTCTTGGTATATTCACTGCATGGTTTAACCCATCATCCCTTAGGTTGGCCCATTGCGATTCCCGCGCCAAAATCTTATACGCTTCCCGGTGTTTGAAGTCATTGCCGCCATTCAAGCCTTTATAGATTTTATGTGCATCATTTTCCTACAATTTGCAAAATTACCCAATACAAATAAATAACGTGTATATCCGCGATAAATAATTAAAATTGAGTTAAAGGAAACTATAACGTACCCGATCTTCTTCTGTTTTTCCGCTACTATTCCTAAATCGTTCTTGAACAACTATCCCCTTGTACGCTACACATTGTGCATTAAGAGCATACCATTGAGATTTGGTCGACCCACATGATCGTTGTGTGGGGCACTCGGGGTCTCTGTTAAAGGCAATTTTAACCTTTTGATAGAAAGTAAAACCTTTGTGCGGTCATTTGTCTGCGTCCATCCAATGCATTCCAGCATCATCTGTCTCGTCCAAAAACTCAGCATCTTTTGACACTTGCACGTTTGGTCTTGGTTTTGGAGGTGCTCTTTTCTTTCTTCCTTTTCTTTTTTCTTTCTGGGGAGCTACCGCTTCAACAGGTATTGACGCATTTGCGTTACTTTGGCTGTGCTGAGTAGATTCACCATGGAATAGATAGTTCTGAAAGTAATTTGGCGGTTGAAAACCTTGAGGTTGAGTGAGCGGATAGGGTTGATAGTACGGGATAAATGCCTGAGGTTGCGGCTGAGATAGTGTAAATGGACTTTGATATTGTCTATAACTAGGATCCCCTTGCGACATAGTAAACGGAGGTGGGGTCTGTGATTGGAATTGAGGTTGAAATTGAGATGGGTTTTAGTAGAGGTATGGAGTGAATTGTGATGATGGGCGTTGACCAAATGGTGTTAAAGGTGGGTTTTGGGAGGATGGGGTCGACAGTGCAGAGTTATTACCACTAGTGCTGGAGTTTGCCATTTGGGGAAAGCGTAGAGGTTCTTCTCTATACTAGGTTTTCTTGGTTTTGGGTGAGACGAAGGAAACAGGGAGTGATCTAGAGAAATAATTGAGTTTGGAGGTGTTTAGATCACCGCGCGGTGCTCCTTTTACCGTGCGGTAAAAAGAACACCACGCGGTGATCTAAACACCGCCAAACTCAAACTTTTTTTAGTGTGAGCTCCCCACACTCTGTTGAGTTCCCGTAGCGCCAGCTCATCGAACTCATACTCAAAAAATGCCTGCTGGGAGACGTTTGGGTGTGGGTTTGAGTGTGGGTTGCCAAACTCAACTCAACCCACACCCTGTTGCGGATGCTCTTATGGATGAAAATGATAAGAATAGTTAGTGTTAAGATAAAAAAACACAAAGGTTGGTTCGGGTCATGTTGGAGGAAAATGAGAGCCATGTTTGGTGATGGGACCTCTTTTCCTTCTACTAAGTTAATTGATGATGGGAACAATGAGCCATGTTTGGTTATGGTACCTCTATGCCCTATTTGGGTCTTTCATTAAATTATTCAAAATTAAAAGTAGACATGTACTTCTTTGCCCTGCTTGGGCCCCTTTTAATGTTAGATTTTCTAACTTAAATATGGGTGGGTACCTCTATACCCTGTTTGCCTTTTTTTGTTTTATTATACTAACTTGAAATTTTATTGACAAGAATCATTGGGCAGCCATATTATCAATGCTAAAGTATGTACAGGAGTTCAATGTGTGAAATATATACACACATATATGGAAAGGACATGATCGTACCACGATGGTATTTCAAGTAGATGACAAAATTAAGCATTGGAAACGAAGGAGTCTGATCGCAATATGTTACAACATGTTGTTTAAGACTTATGTATTTTTGTATGAAAATGTAGATTTCGTTTTCTATTTACTTTTCTATTGATGTGAATACAAAAAACGTTATTGTAATATTTGCAAAGGTTCAAACTTCTAGTGCTAATTTTTAACCGGAAACAACACTTGGGAAGATTTCATATATTAATTCATGAGTTAGCATAGCGCCGAAGGCGCGTCGAGGTCTTCACCGTGACTTGGTCACAGGTAGTACTAGTTAGGGAATAAAAAAGAAAATAAATGACAAAGATACACACTTATTACACAGTATATATAATGTAATAATAGCCTTTGTTGGCATCTTATTGGATCTCTGAAAAAACATAGTGCCCGAGCCCAAACCCAAACCCAGAAAAGTTTAGGACAAAGTCAGGCCCATATACACATGGTACCGTTAGGCCGATACCAGTAAAATACACATGGGACTACCTTTGAGTTGTCTCCCTAATATCATTACTTCTTACTTTCACCTAAAACAGTTCCTCAATTTCCTTGAGTTTTTGTCCCTTCGTCTCAGGCAGACATAAGTAAAAGAATATAACACCGGACGTTGTTACAGCTGCAAGTACGAAAAACGTCCCCCCGAAACTTATCTTCTCTAATATCGAAAGAAAACTTATAGCCATCACACCACTAATTAACCTGTTTACCGATATGGTCAAGCTCGTACCTTGGCCCTGTAAGCGCAACGGAAATATTTCAGACGTGTAAACCCAAGTAATAGGCCCAAGCCCAATAGTAAAGAAGGATACAAATGAACACACAACCACTATACATGACAAAATAAGCCATGTTAGTCTTCTATTCGACCCCTCTAGATACATTGAGCCCAAGCTCAGCCCAGTTAACGAAACGGCCATACCAGCAGATCCCGATAACAATAGAGGTCATCTCCCGAAGTGGTCCAAGTAAAAAGTCTGATACCAAAATGAAAAATGTCTTAACCATACCCATTACAATCGTAATGCCGATAAGGTTCCTTTTATTGTGAATTCCAACAATTTTGAATACTTGCGAGCAATAGTACACGACAGCATCGTTACCGGATGTTTGCATGAAGAAATTTATACCAACTGCAGCTATCAAAATTCGGCGAACAAATCTTGACGAATGAAGTAATAAATCCTTCCACACTAGGCCGTTAGAGGACATTGAAGAGGCTTTCATTATTTCTTGTAATCTCATTTCGACTTCCTCCATGTCGTTGGATGTTCTTATTAATACCCTTCTTGCATCATCTGTTTGGCCTTTCATGACTAGCTACTAGCTACCGCGGTGACTCTGGCATAACCATAACACCTATAGCAACAGCTACTGCGGGAAGTGCAGCAAACACCAACATGAGTCACCAATTTATCTTCTGGGGTAAATCAGAAAGCGCATAATTAAAGGTATATCCTAATAAAATTCCAACGTTGATGAATACTTCCGGGAGAGAAGTGAGAAAACCCCTAGAAGATGACGGTGAGAGCTCCGCAGTGTATGTTGAGAATCGAGGTAGCTACTCTCTCTTCTACGCCAAGAATGATACGCAAATATGCCAAACAATTAAACAATTAAACAAAAAACAACAAACAAGGACAAGTATTTTCCCAGATGATAGAAGTAGAAAACCCTTGCAGATGAAAAACCACTCCCCACGAACAATTCACTATGATCATATAGGTTATTTACAAACTGAACATTGAAAGAATCCAATTTTCAATCCGTCTTCAATCCTCAAACTGAACTACCTCGAACATAATTCGAGTTCATACCTTAGTAATCTCCCACTTAAAATCTAATCTACCGTAACCCATCTCCAGATATCCAAATGAATTGCTCGCACTACCCAAACCTTCAATCATGATGACCCACAGAATTTGTACATGTCGTCAACTTTTGAAAAGAAACTACCTTTGTAAACATATCGGTCGGATTCACATCAGCGTGAATCTTCACAAGCTTCAACACACCATCCTCGGGGAGCGAACGAATATAATGATATCGAATATCAATATGCTTGGTCCTAGAATGAAGAGCCACATTCTTCGTTAAGTGCATAGCACTTTGACTATCACTATACAACTTAGAAGAATATTGTTTTTTACCAAGCTCTTTTATCAACATTTTAAGCCAAACTATATCATTGCACGCATCCATAGCCGCAACATATTCCGCCTCCATCGTAGACAAAGCTACAATCTTTTGTAGCCTAGAAACCCATGTAACCGCCCCGCTTCCCAATATAAATACAAAGCCACTAGTTCTCTTCTGCCTATCAATGTCACCTGCCATATCATAATCAACAAAGCCCTGTAAGCATATCTGAGAACCCTTATAACATAATGTCATATCTTGAGTCCCCTTTAAATACCTAAGTATCCATTTTACAGCTATCCAATGCTTCTTGCCTGGATTACTCATATATCTACTAACAACTCTCACTGCTTGGGAAATATTCGGTCTCATACAAATCATAACGTACATAACATTACCAACCACTGATTGATAAGGAACCTTCCACATCTCATTGCGATCCTTCTGCATCTTCGGACAATACTCCTTTGACAATTTAAAGTGACCTCCCAATGGTGTACTAACAACCATAAAACCATCCATGTTAAACCGCTTAAATACCTTGCCGATGTACTCAGCTTGAGATAACTTTAATTTTTGCCACTTCCTGTCTCGTGTAACACGCATACCAAGAACTTGTTTTGCAGTACCTAAGTCCTTCATCCAGGACAACTGTTCCTTCAACTTGACAATCTTTCCCATGTTAGCACTTGCTACCAACATATCATCTACATACAGAAGTAGAATGATATACGAGTTCAACGTATTTTTTATATTACTTTTCAAATAACCATTTCTGGACATGAATTGTTCAAACATTAAATACCACTGCCTCGGCGCTTGTTTCAAACCATATAAGCTCTTTGTGAGCCTATACATAAGATCTTCTTTCCATTTAACTGAATACCCTTCTGGCTGTTTCATATAAATTTCTTCATCAAGGTTGCCATGAAGAAATATTGTCTTGATATCAAGCTGCTCAAGATGTAAATCTTCAACTGCAACTATATTCATCACAACCCGAATAGTAAACATCTTCACAATAAGAGCAAAGATCTCACCAAAATCAACGCCTTTTTTTTGTTGAAAGCTCTTCACCGCACGTCAAGCCTTGAATCTCCTTGAATCGTCAAATTCCTACTTTAATATGTATACCTACTTGTTGTGTAATGTTTTTTTCTCTTTTGATAACTGAACTAAATCACAAGTTTGATTTACTGACAATTACTACATTTCATCATCCATACCAAGCTCCCACTTGTTCTTGGCTTCCACATCTAAAGCATCCTTGTAACTTTCTAGTTCATCATCATCCGTAAGTAACAAGTGATGTAGGGAGTTAGCGTACCTAGCCAGAATTTTTGTAATTCTCGGCTCCTTTCGAAGTACTATTGGAATGTCTAGATCATTAAGTTCTTCATCTTGATCTAGTACATCGAACTCAACCACGATTCCTTCATCAATCTTTCAAGAAGGTTCAAATTCAATATCGACACTTTTCGCTGCTTTACTTCTATTCCTTTCTACAGGTACTTTGAAGTTTTTATACAAAACTTCCTCATTGAATATAACATTATGACTCTGGATAACTTTTTGATTCTTTGCATCCCAAAATTGGTACCAAACTCATCACCACCATATCCAATGAATATGTACTTCGTTGACTTTGCATCTAATTTTATCCTTGTATCTGAATTATCAAGCACATATGAGGTATAACCTAATATACACATATAAGAAAGTTTACCTCTTTACCGATTCATGCTTCTTCATGAAGTCCAAAGCTGTTAAGGGCCCTCTATTAATTAAGTACGCCACCGTACTAGCCGCATCTGCCAAAAAACATTTTGGCAATCCAGCGCTGAGTCTCATATTCCTCGTTCTTTCGTTTATGGTTCGGTTCATGCGTTCTGCAATACCATTTTGTTACGATGTTTCAGGAATAGTCTTCAGTTGCCTAATCCCATTTGATACGCAAAAGTCTTCAAACTCGTCACTACAGTACTTGCCCCCTTGTCCGACCTAAGACATTTCAATTTCAAGCCAGTTTTATTTTCAATTAGATCCCTCAACTACTCGAATTTATCGAACACATCTGATTTGTTCTTCACAAAATATACCCATAGTTTACGAGTAGCATCATCTATAAAAGTAACATAATAATGAGAATCTCCAAGATAAGACACCTTGGTTGGCCCCCAAATATCTATATGAACAAGATCCAGCTTTTTAGGTTTCCTTAGTCTTCTAGTTATTTTAAAACTAACCTTCTTCTGCTTAACAAGAACACACTCTTCACCAAACTTAAAATCAACCTCATCAAGACCCTCTAGCTTTTCCTTTATTACCATCATCTTCATCCCCTTTTCACTCATGTGATCGAGCCCTTTGTGTCAAGTACTTGTATTAAGGTTATGCCTCAATTTGGGTACAAGTCACGCATTATTTAAAGCCAACGTCGCCCCCGAAGGTAACTTCAGCCTAGCATTTCCCTTTCCAGTAATATTGTGTGCACTCTTATCTGCAAGAAAGATTGTACCGAAGTCATATTTAACAATATTAGTTAGGAAACCTACGTTTGCAGCAGCATGGAATGAGGCACCCGGATTCATTTACATCGTCACACGAAAGTAGTAGAGCCTCATCAGAACTAATCTCCTTAGTAAGGTTTATTATTTCTTTCTCCTCATCATTAACTTTCTTAGGAGAATTATAATCTTGCCTGAAATGAACCTTTTTTCCACAAGTTCAACACGCACTCGGCGGCTTAGACTTTCCTCTTGACTGTGAGCGACCCCTTTCATATTTTGTCCCCTTTCTGTAAGACCTCCCTCTTTCCTCGATGTTCAACGCACTACCGTTTAAACTCGAAGAGTCAGATGTTGTACGCCTATTCTCTAAACTCATAATCAAAGAGACTATAGTATCAAATTTAATATCTTCCTTCCCAGATGAATTACTCACAACTGTAATAAACCCTTCCCAGCTCTTGAGCATCTTCCCTAGAATAGCCCACGCTCTCACCTCCTCGGCAAAAGTAATTTTTACGGATTCAAGTTGAGTATGAATAGTATTGAACTCACTAATATGAGTTTGCACACTACCATTATCTTTTATCTTCAAAGTAAACAAGCGTCATAAAAGATGTATCTTATTTGCCCCGGACAGTTCCGAGTACATAGAGGACAAACTCTCTATCAAATTCTTCATTGTCGTAACTTTGGAGATCATATGTAGAATTTGAAATGATAGCGCTAACCTAACGGTTCCAAGAGTCTTGCAATTTAATTACGCCCAATTAGCAGCATCATGATCTGCCGGCTTTATCTCAATCCCACATAGTGGTAAGTCAAGATCCTTCTGATAGAGATAATCTTATATTTACGTCTTCCACACTCCAAAATTTAAACCATTGGACTTTATGATCATCAATTTCTCTTGATCGTCCATCGCTCTTCACCGCACAAGCTCTGTAATAAGCGCTCTAATACCAAATATTAAGAATCGAGGTAGTTACTCTCTCTTCTACGCCAAGAACGATGCGTTGAATATGCCAAACAAGTAAACAATTAAATAAATAATAATAAACAAGGACAAGTATTTTCCCAGAGGAGGGAAGTAGAAAACCCTTACGGATGAAAAGCCACTTCCCACAAACAATTTACTCAAATCGGTTACACGATCTCTCCAAGCTTACTCAAGCTTTCTAATGGAGTCTTTCAAACCTTAGTTCTCTAGAGTTAAACTCACCAAAAATATTAAGAGACAATTAACCTAAGTCTCCTTACATATAGTACACATCTCGAGGCAGATTCAAACTCCCAAGCAAACTTACAAAACCAGCCTAAGCAATTTTTGTTCGAATAACTTCCAACTCGTTCAAACGACTTTGACGTTACCAAGTTCCTAGCCCTATAAACAAGTTATCTCGTTTGAACGAATTGTAAGTCGTTTGAATGACTTCGACAAAACCAAGTTCCTAACCCTAGAAAAACAAGCATCTCGTTCGAACGACTTTCAACTCGTTTGAACGACTTTGACGGAACTCCAGGTCAAAATAGAACCAGCATAAACTTCAGGTAATAGGACCAGTTTGATCTTCAGGTCGAACATAACCAACTCGAACTCTAGGTAACAGAACCAGCTTGAACTGAACATTCAAAAACTCTCATTTTCAATCAATTTCAATCCGTCTTCAATCCTTGAACTGAACTACCTCAAACATAATTCGAGTTCATACCTTAACAGTGTAGACATGAACGATCATGAGTGAGTAACCAGCGCCTATCCCAGCTATAGCCCATCCTGCCAGTAGGAATGAGTTTGAAGGAGCAAGACCCATGAGGAGAGCTCCAATTAAGAATGTGGTCGTAGCTAGTATAATCGTGTATCGCATACCGACCATATCCATGGTCTTACCGGAAGCCAAAGCCCCGAATAAAGAAAAAATATTTAACGAACCAATCAAGATTTGTTGTTGTACTAACGCGATCTTAAGGTCATCTTTGATGAAGAGAATTGCTCCACTCATCACCCCAATATCTATAAAAACATTACAATAAGGACTACTGATTCAAAAGAAATACTAAGCTAGAGTTTTAATACTCACCATAACCTAATAGTATAGAGTTTGTTTAAGCTAAAGCAGCAATGCCAACAACATACTTGTTCAAACTAAACCTTCTTTCAACACAGACACTACCGCGATGATTTGTGTTGTTGTTGTTCTTGAGCTTCAACTAGCATGTCTTCTCTAATGTCACCTTCTAGTAATGCCATCTCTCTACGCTAAAATTTTAAGTATAAAGAGTGACATATCTTTTTGTTTAGTAAAGAAGTGTGACATGCCCATGATTAAATATCTTTACTAAATATAAAATCTAATGGCTCATTGAATTTTTTGCAAAATAATGACTCATTGAATTTTTTGCAAAATAATGACTTATTGAATTGTAGTACTGGAAGTTTGTATTAGAACATGGGAGAGGATTTGCCTACACTCACTTTGGGCTACACTCTCCTCACACCACACACATTGATAACTTGGACTGCCTATGTGGAGACAACAATAACAAAAAAATGGTTAGTGATAATTTAACTCTCAAATTAGTCTCTCTCCCTCAACTTTAACTCTCTCTCTCTCTCTCTTTCTCTCTCTCTCTCTCTCAACCACCATAACAAAAGGTTAGTAATCACCGGCTAAAGCTCCATTAGTGGTGAATCCATCTCAAATCGTCTGCCCTCTCAAATCAGTATCTCCCACTCTTTCTTTTTCTCTCTTTCTTCAAAACCCTTTCTCGGATCTGCGTTTGACAATAAATTGAAGTTGAGTTCAAACTTCCAAATTGAAGCTTGATTGCTGGGGAATTGTACTTTGTAGGTTGGTAGGATCTCGTTTTTGCTGTGATTTTCATAACGATTGGTGACCTTGAAGAACGCCTTCAAAAACAAATACGAACAGGTTAGTAAGGTATAACTTTTGTTGGTAATTAATGTCGAATTATTGTGTTTATCGACAATTATGTTAGTATGAAATGCATCTACCAACAACTCATATGTCGATGCCCATCAATATCGACAATATGTTGGCAGGTAGGAATGTCAATCACCATGTTTTCGATAATATAACTGTGTGTTTTTATCTCGATGACTGAAAATGATGACACATTATTGTCGATTGCTTTAAAAATATACTCGGTACTCGACAATAAATTATCTATTTATGCATTGATCGACAATTTATGAAGTACCAAAATTGTCGATTTATGTATTGATCGATAATAAATTGTCGATTTATGCATTGATTGACAATTTATGAAGTGCCAAAATTGTCGATTTATGCATTGATCGACAATTTATGAAGTGCTAAAATTGTCGATCACCATGTTTTTGATAATATAACTGTCTATTAATTAATTGAGTTAGAGTGATCGACGCCATGAATTATCGAATAACTATGTGATCGGCAAATTTTAACATCAAATTTTTCGAAGAACCCAGTAGTCTATAATTTTGTAGCGACCAAATTTTCGAGATATGCATCTTTCGACAAAGTATTATCGAGTAGTTTAACAACAATTGATTTGGGTTGTATATCTTTAAAATCAATATAAGATATATTTGGGATATTTTATGCAAATATATAGTGGTAATAAAGTCTAATTATGACATGTGTATTTCAGGGAATGAAGAACATGAGGAAGACCACATGGAAGAAGAGTTGTGTAATGAAATATCATAATGCATCATCAATATAATATTATATAATTAATTGTTATGGCTTATTAATGGACCCCTTATGTTTTTCAACTGTACTACCTTTGTAAAATTTTTTGCATATAATTCCTTATTTGATGGCTACTATGTTGTGGATATAGGTTGATATAGTATGTGCAATTGTCGACTCAGATTAGGCATCGATAATCCTCATATGCTTGTAATATAAATCAATTGATATATGAATTGTCGATTCAATGGTAGTCAACAATTTCTAGATTAATAGTCACTTAACAGTTCAAATATTGTAATCAAACACTTGTCAATTAGAAGTACTACTCAGAATTTTTTAATGCACATCCAAAACAAATATTACCTATTAAATTGTCGAGTAGATGTATACTCGAAAATAAATAGATGAGACTACACATCAAAATAATCGGTGGTATACACTACAGTAATTGTCGACTAGTGGACATTTCGAGAATTTAATATGTTCGGTAAGTATAGCTAAATTGCAATCTATAAGGCAAACACCAAAAAAATGATTTAGAAGCAACAATAAGGGTGGCAGGAAAGAATAGAACATAACCAAGAGTATTTAATCACAAAAGGTCATTATTTTGTACATAAATACTATTATATTATATCATTCAAATGGATGGCAACATGTCCTTCATTATAGACTTTAACATCACTACTCGCTCCACGAACTCTACCCCATACCTTACCCAAATATTGTAAGACCTCATCTTTCAAAAAAATTGGATCCAATCCAAGTGTTTGGAAGGCACGCCAAAGTGTAGAAACAGTGGAGGGTTGTTGTAGTTTTGATGCGAGGGGTCTTCTCCTTCCTGTCGACACAATCATATGATTATTCGATAATTCATGGCGTCGATCACTCTTACTCAATGAATTAATCTACAGTTATATTATCGAAAACATGGTGATCGACAATTTTGGCACTTCATAAATTGTCGATAAATGCATAAATCGACAATTTTGGCACTTTATAAATTGTCGATCAATGCATAAATCGATAATTTATTGTCGAGTACCGAGTATATTTTTAAAGCAATCGACAGTTATATTATCAAAAATATGGTGATCGACATTACTGCCTGCCATCATATTGTCGAATAAGTGATGATCGACAATTTTTGCACTTCATAAATTAATGAAAGAGAGAAAAAGAAAGAGTGGGAGAGACTGATTTGAGAGAGCAGACGATTTGAGATGGATTCACCACTAAATTGTCGATGTATTGGGCAAATCGACAATATCCATGATACAAATTTCATTACATCCTTCTAGGTGTAGACCCAAATCCCCTCATTGTGCACAATGAATTTAGGTTTGCAAGCACTCAAATTAACCAAAATCACATTCTCAAATACAGTTCCTAAGATGGGATTGAAAAGAATGAGAGAGATTCGTACCTTAACCGGAGATAATAGTGGAAGAGGGAGAGAGTCGTTCTCAAAATTTGAATTTAAAAAGGGAGACCGGCTGAGAGAGGAAGAGTGAGCGAATGACTGAGTGAATGAGTGGTGTGAGTGGGTGGTACCTTAACCAGAGATAATAGTGG
Organism: Kingdonia uniflora; assembly: GCA_014058105.1. Lineage (NCBI taxonomy): Eukaryota > Viridiplantae > Streptophyta > Magnoliopsida > Ranunculales > Circaeasteraceae > Kingdonia > Kingdonia uniflora. The sequence continues at coordinate 1,005,636 of JACGCM010002668.1, forward strand.
ATGAGGGAGAGAGTCGTTTTTGAAATTTGAATTTTAGAGGGAGACCAACAGAGAGAGTGAGTGAGTGAGTGACTGACTGACTGAGGAGAGTGTAGCCCAAAATGAGTGTAGGCGAATCCTCTTCTTCCTTAGAACATATCCTTTCAGTTTTATGCTCTGATGCCCATGTTATCTAAATTAACTTGTGAGCTGCGAGCGTACTACAGATGGTCATGGAGAATTTCCTTACGCCTTAAGGCGGGATTTCGATGGCACTTTAGAGTTCTTTACTTCTCAAAATCACCAATTAATGAACTTATTAGGAGGTAAATCACCATGTAATACAATGAATGCCACTGCAAAGGTTTTTCACATCTTTCAGTTCAGGGCACTTGAGAGTCCTGCAAAATTCGAAATATTTTGATCACCTGGTAGACGCTCGTATACTTTTACAGTTTTACAAAAGAATTGGATGAATATGAGATGCCCTCTTCCTCTATCTCTATCTGATAAACTTGTTGCTCTTGTTAATGATGATTCTCACAAATAAGAAACATTATTTGCTGTTGTTTCTCTAATAAAATTGTTCGACGTACCCAGTACTCACATTGTGGCTTAAGGCCATGGCATCCCGAGGAAAAGAGTAAGATCAAGCACATTTGGTGAGAATAACCTTAATGTTGAGCAGATACTTTCAAGTAAGTGTTCCATTTTCTCTATAGTAACTGACAATCACAGGGGTATACAAATTTAGTAATTTACAAGCTTAAAGCCCAACCCAAGTCCATTACGTAACCGACCCACAACCAACCTGTTACCCGTATAAACAGGTTCAAAACCCTAGCCTCCTCATCTAAACATCTCCTTCGCCAACAACAGAGCTCCGAGTTAGGGTTTTCGCGTCACAATGGTAAAACTTCATCTCTCTATCTCTATCTCTATCTCTGTGTGTATCTGTGAATCTCTGAAATGGGTTGCTGTTGTTAATTTCGTTGAATAAGGGCAAAGGAACAGGAAGTTTTGGTAAGAGGAGGAACAAAACCCACACTCTCTGTGTTCGATGTGGTCGTCGAAGCTTTCATCTTCAGAAGAGTAGATGCTCCGCTTGTGCTTACCCAGCTGCCCGGATCAGGAAATGTAAGATTTTCTCACATACCCATCTCTTCAATTTGAACCCCGTGTGTTTATTTCATCGATTTGAGATTTGGGTTTTGTTTAATTTCATATTTATGTTTGATTTGATTTGGCGTTTCTTAGATAACTGGAGTGAGAAGGCAATTAGGAGGAAGACAACTGGGACTGGACGAATGAGGTATATGAAGCATGTTGCTGTCCGGTTCAAGAGTGGGTTCAGAGAAGGTAAAAAAAAAGTGCTAGTTTTGTGATTAGATGGTGATTTGTGTGATTGGGGTTTTGATGATTTTTTTTTTTGTGTGTTTTGGGATTGCAGGGACTCAAGCTGCACCAAGGACTAAGGGAACTGCGGCGGCATCATCTTAGGTGTTTTCAGTTATCATTTCTGTAGTCTGTTTGTGTTTCGTTTCAGTATTTGGAATTTTAGTATTTGAGTGTTCACTGTTTAAGGATTCTTTGGTTGAAAGATTTTGAGTTGAATCACTTAATATGAATCCAATTTTAGTGAAATATGAGTTGTGTTTTACTGTTATGCATATGAAATATTGAATGCTGCAATGCTTGCTTGAGAGGGGTCTGCAGTTGAGGAGTAGGGAACTTAATTTAGTATGCATGACTGTAATATCATTTTTGTTAAATACGGCTAACTTAAGAACACACTATCATTTGATGTTCCTGTATATTCTCAGAGGTGTGAGGGGAAGAGAAATGAGGGTTAGCAAGGTTTTAGAATTTTGTCGTTATTTAGTGTTATTATGTGGAATGAGGTTTGGTGTTGCCACATCTATTTTCTCTAGTTCTCTAGTTGTTAGATTTCCCCAATTTGGTGAATTAGCTTTTGTTGAGTAGGCTGGGTTGAGGTGTATATTGTCTGAGTTCTAGTTGCTAGATTTCCCCAATCATTCGTTGAGTATACAAAACTACGAGAAAGAGATAAACTAAGCGTAGATAAGTTGGTTTGATGGCAGGGATTTCTAGAGTTTTGCTTGAGGAACAAGCTTAATGAAGAAAGGTGAAAGGAAGGGTAAATAACTAATAAGAGCACAGACTGTTAGGTTAATTTGATAAACTGCTGCTGTACGTGTGTAGATCAGATTGTGTTTGCTCGGACAACTAAAATCTACACCTCAACATGTTTCTACGTTAGTTTCATTGTGTGCTGAACTGTTTGGTTTTAGATTTGCACTATTTGTGATTGTTATTGATTTGATTTATATGCGAATAATATTTAAATGTTCTTAGAGGATTAAATGTTTGTGTTTCTTTAATGTGTGCCAAGGATGTTATTTAAGCTCTTAAGATTTCATTGTATTAAAATGATGCCTTGGTGGTTCTTTACAGGAAAATATCAGTGTTCTCTTTTAGGATAAAAGGGTTTCATTCACTGTTTTTATTTGAAGAATAGTTATATTTGAACTCCAGGGATATAAAACTGTACATTAGGCAGTTCTGTGTAAATTTTGTATGGGCATGCATTGTATATTTCTGTATTCCATCATGGTCTTTTTTAAAACAAATGATCATACAACAGTGGAGACATAATTTAGGGCTGCTCTGATGTGGTTTAAAATTCATATTAGTAGTGAATTGCGTGAGAGTTTAATGCAGATGTAGTGAATTGCTTAAGAAGACATGCCTTATAACAAATAAGATGGAAAAGGGGCACCCTCATCATAGGAGTATGCAAATAACTCAATTATTAATATTTAATTGTACCGGGCTACGAAAAATTGGTTCTTTAGAAATTAAGTATTTAGAAATAAGATTAAGTTAATATCTAATTTAGCTTTAATTATTTGTTTTTGTGATTTAGATTTGACACTTAGTCGTATTCTAAATTAGTTTTGATTTCGTATTATCTGTGATTCCCGATCATGATAATTAGTATCTTAAATGTATATTATTAATATCATATTAGTTATCGTAAGATACTAAATAAATATTAATTTAATTGTTTATATTCGATATAAGTGAGTTAACTTTCCAAGACACCATTTCCCAAAAAAATTTAAAAATATTTTTTATAAAAAAATAAGTCTAGTCAATAAGATTTAAAAAAAAAAAAAAATTAGACTAAAAAAATATTAGACTCAATTTCACCAAGAAATAGGCTATTTATAGCCGTTTCACTATCTGAACCGGTCCTAGACAGATCTAGCTTGGTCTGGACCGGGTTGACTCGGTCACACGTGTCTGCTACGTGCCATGTCGCGTCAGCATACCACATGTCCTCGACACGTCACTACTGAAGTCAGCAATGGATAACAATGACGTCGTCAACAAATAATTATTAAAATAAAAATTAAAAAATATCTGCTGATGTCATCACGTCGTTTTTGGCCGTGAAATTGTCAAGTTTCCTCGCTCGTTTCCCGACGATTGATACATCTCCCTGATACGTGCTATATGCCGTTGGAAAGCTTTTGGGATGAGTTTTCTAACCGAAGTGGTCTCGCCTCTATCTGATGTCACCAGTGAAATTAATTTTGGTTTGAAAACAGCCATATTTCTAGGGTAAAAATCACCAAAAATATTTATTTTTAATCCGGAAAAAATAATAAAAATTATGTTTAATCTATATTAAGATATCATACAACATAGATTAAAAGGAAATTGAAACAAAATTGTAAAATGTCTCTTGATTTGCAAAGTTTCCTTGAAAGTTGTTGATTGGAGATTGTTCTTTCTCTTCTTACGTGTTGATAACGTGTTGGGAAATAATCAACTATAGAAGGTTTAGCAGTTCTAATAATATGGAAAGCAATTGAGAGAGAGATGATTCTTTATTAATATTAGAGAACTCAGTAACTGTACGTAATACAATCAGTAAATAACCATATTGAGTAGGTTACTTAACCTACTCAAACTCTCCCCATAACCCTAAATGGCCTATGTGCTTGTTAGGAGTCCTGTAGGACACCCCAACCTTGTTGGGTTTCTAACTTGGGATTGGACCTAACTCCTAACGTTAGGAAATAATCAACTATAGAAGGTATAACAGTTCTAATAATTTGGAGAGCAATTGAGAGGGAGAGGATTCTTTATTGATATTAGAGAACTCAGTAATTGTACGTAATACAATTAGTATATAACCCTATTGAATAGGTTACCTAGCCTACTCAAACTTCCCCATAACCTTAAAGGGCCTATTGGTTTGTTAGGAGTCATGTAGGATACCCCAACCTTGTTGGGTTTCTAAATTGGGCTTGGACCCAACTCCTAACACGGGTGTTCCATACCAAGACGACCTGCCTCATCAAAACCTTTGCCTAGTAAAACCCCCTTGGGCAAAAAGTTGTGCAGGGAAATAATACAATCTTATGCCCTGTATGGGTTGTAGATGCGTATACGTTGCCTCATCAAAACCTTCAGTCAGTAAAACCACCTAGGATAAAAACTGCACTATCAGGAAAAATAGTATAACACGCATGTGTTCACGTCAGGCTGGGACTACTCCCCCTGACGTCGATCTCCCTGAGATATTGATAAATGAATCTTCTGCATGCCGATTTCGTGTCCAAGCTGCTTGAACGTAAGTGGTGCAAGAGTCTTTGTGCATGGATTTGCAAAAATGCTTTCTGAAATATCTTCAACAACGCCAATCTCATGCGCCTTTATTAATTCATAAGGATTGAATGGCTCCAGTGAAATGTGCATCGTTCTATTGTCATTGATAAATCGTCGTTGACTTGAATAATGGAAGTTGAATTGTCTTTATACATAGTCGATGTTTTATCTTGGATAGAACTCGCCACAACTTCGGTTGATGAGATGTGTCCTGAAGCACAACCATCATTTATACTAGTGCAAGAATCTTCGTGGTTCGAGGTGTAGTTACTGTAGTCTGCTTCATCGATCTCCAAGAATCTTTATGTATCCTTGTACATAAACACGTAATCCATTTGACAATGGCCTCATCTCTTGAAGATCTCTTAAAGATTTCCTGGGTAACTAGTCTTGCCTTGACCAAATTATCTCTCCGAGTTAATCGTGTTTCCGTACCTTTCCCATTTATAACCGACAAGCTCAATTGTATCACTTCACATTATGCTAGCAAGCTGAGCTCCGTTTGGATTCTAGATGCCCTTTTTGGCCAATATATAACAACATACAGTTATTTACAATAAGTGGCCTTGAATCCTCATCCTTGATGGCGAGCACAGCATCGAATATGAATACCTTGTCGACAAATCTTTACTGAACGATCCTACATTGTGCTTATTACAAACTTTTAATAGATCGACATCTCATTATTATCATACGTATGTTCCACGCCGGGCTAGTCTCGTAATGCATCAACTAGTCGCGTAGCTACTATTGCATCGTCGATGGGTGGTTCCATCCTCGATGAACCGACTACACCATTAGTCATATTTGTCCCTTATTTTGAAGCTCCCCGGCTCAGAATACATTTTTTCAACGGTGCTCCACACTAAGCACGAGCCTCAGATTCGTTTGCGGTACTAATTTCCTTGGAACGTTCTGCTGCGGTACTAGTTCCCCCGGAACGTTCTGCTGTGTAGGTGTATTACTTGCAGGTACATACACTTACGGTACATCAATAGTGTCTATGAATGTGTCTAGCAATTCATTTATGACCTATTGAAGGTTTAAATCAGTTGAACCTTATTGTTACCTAACTTATATATAGAGATCTAGATGAGACAACGATGGTGTTTTCCAAGAAGACCTCTTGGAAATATCCTTAGCATTGACTGTCATATCTCCCCCCGGTGCAGGGAATATCGTCTCATCAAAGTGACAATTATCTGCATGCAGTATATACGTTGTCAATGGGGTCCAAATATCCAGTGATAAATACGAATCATAACCTACATAATCCAGGCCGACGTTTAGGGTCCCATCTTCATACATTATGGTGCGATTGGCATCTGTACGGAACATTCTAATGTTCGTCGATGGACGACACCGGGCTCTGACCCAGTTATTAGTCACTTTTGGGAAAAAATAATTTCATGTTTTGCTAAGGGACAAACCTTAATTAGTATTGTAGGAGCAAAAATACAAATCCCGCACACTAGCCATAAATTATGATCGTAATAACAGTGGCCTGGCGATTATTTTAAATCTCTTGATTAGGTTCTCCGCCAATCCCGAGTTGGGTATGGTATGGGGTACTCACGATTACTCAATCAGCTACCCCATTTAGCGGTAAAATAATCATCAAAAGCCTGTAAGTCTAACTTCCAAGCCCCCGTCAAGTCTCATTAATCGACTTTGATCAGCTAATCCAGAAACTAAGCCTGCGATCGAATGATCAAAGTGAGAAGTCATGCTAACGTTGTATTCCTAAATTTTATGAGTAGGCAAACATAAGACTATCTCATAGATGCGTCTTTTATGACCATAAATATTCAAGTGGGCCACTATATGGATGGAAAGGTTCACATGTGTCTTCATGGATGCGTTTGGAATCAAGGCTGAAGATCCCAATCCACCTTGGTCATACTAGGATGAAATAATAGACTTTCCTTGAAAGCAATCGTTAGACGTACACTCTCTGGATCTTCTCTCCTTTTAAGGAAAGTTGAGATGTAATCCCGATAATTTTCCTCGTTATCCAAGCCCTGAGGAGTGTATTGGAAACTGTTCCATTAGCGTGTTCTAACCATTAGGCATAGAGTAAATGCATAAAACCTTGTCTGTCATTTTTTTCGATAGTCATTACGTGATAAGTATTCATATGTATCTTCCTAAACTCAGTAAAATTCGGCTGGATTTACTAGTTTACAAAATGGACTAGATACCCTGTATCGTATCGTTAAAGAGTAATAGCGTGTGTTCAATCATATTGGCCGTGCCAATGATATTCGTGTCATCCCCGATGTACAAGGTTAGACAAGAAATATATTCATATCTCAAAAGGATCGAGTGCGCTGTACTAATGCCTCTTAGACATATGCTGCCACTTATCCGATTATCGGTCATGCTCAATGAGCAGATAGATCAATAGGCGGGTTATATATAGTAGATCAACTATCATATATGGAATTTAACTACTTCCCAAGCAATAAATTCGAATAATCGAAATTTAGAACAAATTGAGAATCTCAGGTATGTCACGAGAACTTTATTGAAATATAAATGATATGTTCCCCGCAAAATCAAAAATACTAACAACAAAAAGTAAATCAAGTTTGTACTAGAAAAGAAACTACTAGTGCCTTCTCTAATGTGACATCACATGTCTACTGAGAAATCATTACGGATTACTCCGTATGTTGATCCAAGCCAACAGCCGTGTTGCCGAAGAAGTCTGACGCTGTAAACTCCACAATGGCGGAGTTAGTGTCAACAACTGCATGGTGGGTTCGGACTTTGTTATCTATAACCACTCGTGGTGCATGGCATTCCCATGCCCAGTGTCCTGCGCCACCGTAATTAAAGCAAGTAGATCCCTGATCTATCTTCTTCTCCTTCTTTACATTTCCTGGTGTCCAGGATTTCTTAAATCCTTTACCTCTCCTAGAGTCAAAGGGTTTCTGGCTTCCACCCTTCCTGCATCCCTGGTATCCTCCCTTGCCCCTTCCATATCTTCGTCCCTGACGTGTAGAGTTATTTCCCCAAAACTAAACATTGTTTGACACAGGCAACAACGCACTCCCAGAAGGCCGCATAACATGATTCTTCATTAGAAGTTCATCGTCCTGCTTAGAGAGGAGTAGTGCCTAAATCAAGACTTCATGAGTCATCATGTTCTCTTGCCGATATTGCCTCTGAAGCGCAATATTACTAGCATGGAAAGTTAATAGAGTCTTCTCTACCATTTCAGCATCAATGACCTTCCTCTTACACATCTCAAGTGTAGAATTGATTTTATGGACTACTGAGTTATAATAAGCGATCGTCCTAAAATCTTAAAACCTAAGGTTGTTCCATTGGTGCATAGCCTTGGGGAGCATAATGGTCTTTTGCTGACCATAACGCTCCTTAATACTTGCTCATAGGTCGGCTGGCTCAACCTTGTTGAAGTATCCAGTCTTGAGGTCATCCTGAATATGATGACGGAGGATAAACAAAGCCCTTTCTTTGTTCATGGGATATTCCTTGTTACCAATGACAATGGTCTTCGGTAGACCGAGAAACTTCAAGAATAAGTCGGTGTCAATGCACCAAATGAGGTAATTAGCTCCAGTGAGCAGCAATGGTGGAAATTCAACATTTTTAAACTTCGCAGACATCTGTAATGCGAAATATACATCGTAATTAGTGGCAATTCTGGATAAATATATCAATTGTATTAAAGACAGCTCATAGTACTTAGAATAAAGATAAATAAATGATTCATAATTATATTATAGTTGAACCTTGTTCATATTCTAAAACTCATAAAATTATAATCTAATAATTAAATCCCAAATTTACCCTGTAGAATAACGATCTTAATATTAGATGTGTGTTTTAATATAATCTTAGCCAAGATTTATATTCAAAACCACCAAATGTGCGTGTTCCTTATAAAATCCATTTTTAAGTACATGATTTCCAATCATTACTAAAGGTAATTCATACTATACAAGTCAGTGATTCTCAATCATTACTTATAGGTGAACCTTGTTCATATCTTATTAAGCGTCAAAACCTAAATTTACCCCGTAAAATGGTGATCTTAACCTTAAAGTGCATTTTAATAGAGTCTTGGCTAAGATAGCTATTCAAAACTACTAGATATTGCAAAACAACTAGGGTGTTCTAAGTCTTAAAGTTTTATAAAAAAATTTATATTCAAGCCAAATAACCCATTTGCTATAAATATGAAGAGTATTAGATGTTTAGCTGACAAGTGGTCTCACTTCGAAGTCTGTTAGGTTCACAAGATAGGTTGATCATGCCTGTCATTGAACTAATATTTTAAAGTACAATAAGTTGCTATTAGTGCTTATATACCTCTAAATGTTATCATGTAACATATAATTGTACCTAGATACAAAAAATTGGTTTCTCAGACACCAAGTTTTTAAAAATAAGACTAAGTCAATTCTTAATTAAGCTATAACTATTTATCATTGCAATTAATTGTGATTTAGATGTGACTCCTAGTCGTATTCAAAATTAGTCGTGGTTTTATATTATCCGTGATCCCCAATCATGATAATTAGTATCTTAGGGGCATACCATTAATATCATATTAGCTATTGTAAGATACTTAAATATGTATTAATCCAATTGCTTATATCCGATATAAGTGAATCAACTTTTCTATATAAGGTACCTCTTCCCAAAAAATTTAAAAAATATTTTTTATTAAAAAATTAAAAATGGGACCCCCACGAGGAAGGTCCAGTCAATAGGTTCAAAAAAAAATTGGACTCAATTTGACCGAGAATCGGGCTTTAAATGACCAATTCAGTGTCTGAACTGGTCCTGGGCCGGTCTGGCTTAGTCTGGGTCAACGCCTGGACCGGGTTGGACCACGTTGACTCAGTCACACGTGTCTGCCACACGTACCACGCACGTATGTGCCATACGTGTTACGCACACGTATCCTTGACGTGCACACGTGCCTCACGCGTATCTGCTACGTGTCACTCTGGTGACCGCCCGGTGGCCGGTCTCCGGTGACCGGCTGGTGACAGTCTAGCGACTGTCATATGTCACCCCGGTGACTACCACGTGTCACAGCACGTGTCAGGCATTCTACAAGTGCCACACACGTACCATACCACATCAGCATGCCACGTGTCCTTGACACTTGTCACTGCTTACGTCAGTAATGGATAACAATGAGGTCATCAAACAGATAATTATTTTTAAAAATTTAAAAATAATTTTTTCCCTGCTGACATTATCCCGTCGTTTTTGGCCGTGAAACTGCCTAGTTTCATTGCTCGTTTCCTGGCGATTGGGAAATGTCCCTGAGACATGCCATATACTGTTGGAAAGCTCTTGGGACGGGCATTCTAATCAAAGTGGTATCACCTCCATCCAGTGTCCACAAGCATACTAATTTTTGTTTGAAAACAGCCTTATTTTTGTTTTTAATCTGAAAAAATAGTAAAACTTACGTTTAATCTATATTAAGATATCATACAACATAGATTAAGAGTAAATTGAAGCAAAATTGTAAAATAGGCATTACCAATTTTATATCTTAGTCCTAGAAAATTACTGATTGGAGATTGTGTTTTCTTTCTCTTCTTACGTGCTGATAACGCGTTAGTAATTATCTACTTTTAAAGGATTACCAATTCTATATCTTAGAGTAATTGAGAGAGAGAAGATTCTTTATTGATATTTGTAAAAGTTATAGAGCAGTACGTAATACAATATGCGATAACCCTATTAAATAGGTTACCTAACTTACTCAAACTCCCCCTATAACCCTAAAGGGCCTATGGGCTTGTTAGGAGTCCTGTAGGACACCCCAACCCTGTTGGGCTCCTAGCTTGGGATGGACCCAACTCCTAACACTCCCCCTTAGGGTGTTCCATACCAGGACGACTTGCCTTATCAAAACCTCTGCCTAGCGAAACCCCCTTGGGCAAAAAGTTGTGCAGGAAAAGAGTACAATCTTATGCCTTGTATGGGTTGTGGACGCGTATACATTGCCTCATCAAAGCCTCCAGTCAGTAAAACCTCCTAGGATAAATACTGCGCTATCAGGAAAAAGAGTACAACATACATGTGTCTACATCAGGCTGGGACTACTCCCCCTGACATCAATCTCCCTGAGATATATCTTTATGAGTTATTGATAAATAAAACTTTTGCAAGCCGATTCCGTGTACTAGCTGCTTGAACGTAAGTGGTGCAAGAGTCTTCATGGATAGATTTGCAAAGATGTCTTTTGAAATATCTTCAACAACGCCAATCTTATTTGCCTTTTATAATTCTTAAGGTTGGAATGGCTTCTATGAAATGTGATTTGTTCTGTCGCCATTGATAAATCACCATTGACTTGAATAATACAAGCTAAATTGTCTTCATACATAGTCGATGCTTTATCTTGGATAGAATACGCCACAACTTCGGTTGATGGGATGTGTCTTGGAGCGCAACCATCATTCTCTGCTAGCTTCATAAAGTGTAAGAATCTTTATGGTTTGAGGTGTAGCTATAGCCGTCTGCTTCATCGGTCTCCAAGAATTTTTATGTTTCCCCATACATAAACACGTAATCTATTTGACAATTGTCTCAATGTGTGTAATGGCGTGTTTTCCAGGAGGATAATCTTCGCTTATACTTTAGTTAGGATTATGCATTAATAAGCTTAAACACACAAGATTTTACGTGGAAACTCAATGAAGTCTGAGAAAAACCATGACCTCGAGGAGGGTTTGGGGTAAAAAATCCAATAAGTTGCTAGTTATTACAACAATTGGGAATAGTAAAGACATATGAATGTATGAGATGTTGAGTTGCGGGTCCGTTTGACATACTCTATGCCTATATTTATATTAGATACAGGCAATTATAAAAGTAAAAGTAAAAGCAGTTTCCTTTTTTGGCGGGTAGTGGGCGAACTTTGCGGATCTACTTGCAACGACTCTATTTAACTAGGCACAATGGCTACTTTAGTAGGTCAAGAACTATAGTCACAGATGTGACATCTTCTTGAATGATGGGGTATCTTCAACTAAGTTTTGTTAACTTCTCTTTATCAAATCTGGGAAATATGCTACTATAATAGCCCCATTCTCAAGACAATTACTTGTTGTGCTGAAAAGAACATTGGAATATAAAAATGTTGTCGAACGACTTAGTAGTCTGTGCTCTGTCATTTCTTAGTTTTAAAAGTCAAGTAAACCTGGTCAGTGTATATCTCCGAGGAGTATTTATTGTAAGTCATTTTATTGTGGTATCTGTGCAGGTGAGAGTGCAGTATAAATAGATGGAGAAGGTAGGAATGGTTTGTTTGGTAGTTGGTGAAGGTAAGGATTGAGTGATGGTGACGATGCGGTTTCAGGCATTGCACAACGATTTCCTTGGTCATGTTGAAGTCAAGTACGGGGAGTTGAAGGAATTCTATTTCAGCTGGAGGTCACTGTCATTGTATTATCTTTTATCTGTGGAACTGAGATATGAAGAAATGACAGAGTTGGAGGCCGATCGAGCTAGACATGAGTTTTTCTTCTGGTGTCAGATTAACTTTGTGCTGTTGGCGGCATCGGAGCACATTGAAAGTCTTCGCGAAATAGTCGTTGCCCATGTGGAAGTCAAAGATTCGTTGGCGGGCAGGGCTACCTATGGTGGCTTTTATGGGCGTTGCCATTTCTGTAATCCCATGGGGTTGTGAGATGGTGGTGGTTTCAAAGAAGGAGGGTGGCTCTCTTTCCTTTGCCAGAGGATATGCCAAATTCTGGTGAAGAGAGGCATGTAGCTTTCGATTTGCAAAGTAATCGAAGTAAAGATTGTCATTGTAAAATGTAACAATTAACTTATGAAATAAAATGTTGTTTTGTGAATTTACATCGATTAAATAATTTGTAATCTTAAATAATATGGAAATATATTATCCCAAGATAATTTGTCGAGGCAGATTGATGTCGAGATAGTTGCTTAATTGTAGGGAAATATCGAGGTTACTGTGTCGAGGTAATAAAAGCTCGAACTGAAGTTTGTTGATTGTATGGGGACCGTAAATGGTTCCCCAGGAGGTTTGATTTAACTGGGATTTGTAGAGTTCCAATGTAAAGTGAATGTTGTATTTGACTGTTGGCAGTTGGGTAGTATGAGTTTTTACATATAAATATCATTGTATTGTTAAGGTTGTCGTGTTGTTTTTTATTTATTGTTTTGAGAAGATGGTGAAGACGAAGGTGTTGTTCCGTAAGGAATATGTCAACCGGGTGCATGTTATGTACTGGGAATTGATGAGGCGGTACTTTAGTGACCGACATATCAATGGTCGAATGGTGGCTCCGGTGAAGCCGAACTATGAAGGGATGAGCGTGGCGGGAGCGATGGAGGTGGAAGATGAGTACATGCTTTACTGCCGACTGGAATCTATAAGTCCTCCAGAGTGTGGTGGTAGTCTGTATACCTGTGCCAAGTTGTTGTTGAGGAAGGAAGATGTTGTTGCTGTCCGGAATAACTGAAAGGCAGATTTGGTGGTCGTAGTTGCTTGTAATAATCGAATAAACTTGTACTCTGTGTTTTGATATGAAATAAAGGACTTTATGTTTATCAGTGTTTGTGTTGATGATTAAAAATGATTAAAATGTTCTCAAAGTACAACAGTATATGGCAATTTTATTCTTAATGTGTTTTGAATTGTTATAAGTAAGATTTGCGGCTGTGTTGTCAAACTTAATTTTGAATTGTTTTTTTAACTGCCCTATAAATTTATGAGGGGATTTAAAAAAGGAAAGATGTGTAGAGGTTTAGGGAAAAATATGGCTAGGTGTTCTCCTGTAGGTAATATTTTGAGGTACAAGGAATTGGATGTACAAGTTCTATTAACTAACATAAGAGTTGTTTTGGCGAGGGTGGATGTAGCAGAGGAGTTAAAAGAAGACACAGAAGGGTTGGAGCAGCAGTGCATGAGCCTGTTGGCGTTTAGGAGGTGAAAGGGTTAAAGACTTCGAGAAGAGGCGGGTAAAACGTTACGCTCGAGTACTTGAATGGTCGCGACAGGGTACGGTGATCAGTCACGTAGGGCCTATAAATAGTTCCATGGTTGGCGACTGTTCACACACTACTACTGATTCTGGAAAAAAAAATTTAAGTACGAATATTTTATGCTAGTCTATTGGATCTTTGTCAATAATTGGGAACGAGGAGATTAGTGTGCTGATTGAGAGGGCGAAACTTGTGAAGCAAAGGAATGCAGAAGCAACGCGACTCTAAGGGTAGTAACTCTTTAGACATTTTTCATGTGCTTGCTTGTTTCTTAAATATCACAGATTTGGTAGAAACCCTTTGTAAATATAAACGTGGTAGATATAGTATAAGAAGGAATTGTAGTTTGAATGTGTGTATTGAAAGTAATTAGAAAAATACCGTGTTAGGGTTTATGTCAAATTGTCTGTGATTTGGATATTTGGCGGTGCAACTGATGGTGTCAAAAAGGATTAAGGGATGTATTAAAGAGGGGGGATGATGGTAAGGAATTATGATGAGAAGAGAGATTGAGTTTTGGACGTCGCTGTGATCACGGTGCAACTTTAGGTTTGCTGTCATGATTTATGATGTTGGATGAGGTTTGGCAGTTGGGGTGCCGATTTTCCTGCGAAATGAGCCAGATTTTATGCTGGAGAGAGCGTAAATTCAAAATTTTTGAATTTGGCTTGCTTTGGCAGGAAACATGGTACTGCTTAAGTGTCTTTGAGAATCTAGGGGTCCTGTACTTCGATTTGAAAATGTTAGTGACAGATAAATAGTTGTCGATGTTAGGACTTAGTGAAATATCAAATAAATCTGTATCGAGAACTGAAGGTAATAATAAAAGGAATGACGTGTTGGAGATAAAATTCGACAACGATATGAATATTAGTGTATGAATGTATATAATGTATCAGATATGATAGTATACTGATTTAAAAAAGGGAATCTGATTTTCAGGTTCATAAAAATGGTTAAACCTATTCAAAACGATGATAAAGAAGGAATCTTCGACAACCACGTTGATGTTGAGCCTCTCTTAATTGATGTCACAACATGTGTCCAAAAGTTAGGAGGAGGTTTAGGGTTGGTTCGAGTAGCGCAGATGTGGCGAGTGTCGACCAATTTAAAGTTGTACCTAGGTTTGTAGAAATGTCTGACGAGGAGGAAGCCGAGACAGACGTGGATCACAAGCCGCAGGCAAATGATTGAGAAGGTGGTGATGGTGGAGAGGAAGATGTCGATGAGGAAGAAGGGATGTGTTATGGTGAGGCCCCATAGGCAAGTAAAATTTAGAGCTTTAAGGCGAAGTATAGTATTCTGAAAGACGTTAAGTTAGAGGAATACCATTATGAGATGATAGATCAAGACGTTCCTTTGGATGGCATTCTTATCCATCAAGAACAGATTAAAAAGGGGATAAAGTTACCTCTTCGAGCTGATCAGAAGAAGTTGTTAATTTTTTTTGAAGTGGCACCTGGTCAGTTCAATCCTAATGTGTATGATCTCTTCCGTGTGGTGGGAGTGATTAATATTCGGTTAAAGGAGAGAGGGAAAGAACTTATCACCGTGGATGATCTATGTGTGTACTACACACTTAAGTAAAATCCTCAGAAGTTAGGGTACAAGTACTTTGCGAGGTTTTTGAAGAGACCTTAATTTTACGAAATGGTATCGACGAGAGGGCAGTATTGTGATGAGTGTCTCCTTGCTTCGGGGAACTACGAGTTCGACAAAACAAATCCAGGGGCGCTTTTGAAAAGAAAGACTTTTCACCTAGGTTTGTGGTTAGGTAATTTGTATTTCAAAGTTTTAATGTAGTTTGTATCGGTTTGAATTGGTGGTTAACTTGTGTTTGTTTGTCGTTATGCAGCTTTGAAGGAAATTGATAGGACCTCGACTATTACAAAGAAGTTGTACAATATCAGGAAAGGTTACTACGGTCGGATTGACAACCTGGTTGTTGACCAAGAGAAAGTTGATAGTCTCTTTAAAGAAGTTGGTTTAAAGAAAACTCGGGCTAAAGGAGTAGAAATTCTGGTCATCGACGGAAAAATGTCTGTCAGGAATAAGAGAGTTGCGGACTCAAGCTTGCCCCTCGAGAATCCTTCACTGAGTGGGTATACCACAGACTCTACGACTGTAAAGAAAGAAACCTTGCTGACAAAAACCTTCAGGAAAGAAAAGAAAAAGAAGGCTGCCAGCCAACTTGCTGCTCCCATTCCTCCCCCGAAGAGGGCTTCTCGAAGATCTCCTGCTAAGGAGGGAGAGAAAGTTGATGATACACCATCTGGCGTTCTGAATGGTCGACCTCCAAATTTGGCTACTTATTTGATGCCGAAGAAAAAGGCATCTTCGGGATCGACGAAGAAGTAGTTTGTCTAGGAGTCTGAGACTGAAGTCCAACAGGTTATTGAATCTTATGTTGCTGGGATGACTTTTCTAGAGGAGGAGTTTGCTGATTGCCTGGTAGGGGCAGAAAGTCCATCATCCTTCCTTATCAAAGGCTACCGCACCATAAATAAGGTTTGAAATTTTTATGCTTTGCTTCGGCTAAAGAATTTGGTTCCCCATTCGAGAACTCTTATAACAAATCTATTGTAGATCAAGAAGTCGTTGATCGAGGGGAAACCCCGTATTCTCGATACCGGGAGCGTGACAAACCATCTTCTCGTGTAAAAAAATATTGAGAAGGAGCTGGTGAAGGAGAAAGATGATTTATTCAAGGAGAAGGAAAAACTGTAGACGAAGCTGGGGAAGCTGAAGCATAAAGCTGAGAAGGCGAAGGAAGTTGTTATTCGTGAGGCGAAGAAATTTTGGGACGCAGAAAAGAGGAAGGAGGTCCAGCAGATAAGGGCCGATCTTGCGAAGGAAAGGGAGGAAGTATTGACATTGCAGAAAGCCAATTTTGAGAGTGATGTTCATGAACAGATCATATCGGCTTAGAGGACGATGAAGGTGGAGGACACAAAGGTCTTGGATGAGGTGAGAGCTGAAGCTGATCGAGTCAATATTAACTAGCTCAAGCGTATGAAGATCAATTTTGCTGTGCAGTTCGAGGAGTTGGAGGAGATAAAAGATTTTTATAAAGGTTTGGCTGTTGCTGGCAACCAATTTTTTCTGGTTTTGGATATGGAGGATGAAACTCCTGAAGCACCTAAGGCTCCTGTGATTACCATTCCTAAGGGTATTCTTCTTTAGGGAATATTGGATGAGCTTACTCCAGGGCTACCAGTCAAAGTTGATACCCCAATCGCTTCACCTGCAAAGTAAAAATGTTATTTTAAAAGTTTTTGTTGAATATTGATGTACAAGTGATCGATGGGACCGAAACACTTTTTTGTTTATCTGTTTGAATGCTTTATTTAGATGTTTGTAGAAGAATATTTTAGAAGTAATTTATTCAAGATGCATAGAGTTTTTGTAAGAATTATGTAAGTATTTTATTCGACAAGATTGATAACATTGGATTGTAATGTAGATAATATGCAAAGTGTTACCTTTAAGCAAGTATTTGAGATGATGGAAAGAGGGCCATGTAATGGCTCTTGCAAATGTAAAATGAGGACCAGATGTTCTTCCTTGATGGGATATCTGTGTTTTTGAGAAGACAAGATAAAACATGACATGTTTTGTTCGATAAGTAATTATTGCAAACAAGGTTATCTTGAAATTGGATAGGCGTTTGTCGAAGAGATTAAAATTAATTATGATGCATACTTGTCAAGTATGTATCGATACTAAGTAAATGATAGTATATAAAGATGTAATTGATTCTAAAGATGTCTTTATTTGAATTATTCAAAAGCGGTTACAGCGGTTATCTGTAGAACATTTTCAGATGGGCTGTATTCTATGGATATTCGAGTTGTACTTCATCTTCAGTCATTAACCAGTATGTCACACTGCCATTCTTGTCACTGATAATATATGGCCTTTCCCAGTTCTCAGACAACTTGCCAGAGATTTTAGGTCGAGTACTGTCTTGGATGCATTTCAGAACAAGGTCACCGAAGTCGAACATACGTTTGCGGACTTTCTTATTATAAGTTTTCTTTAGGGTGTCGTGGCATCGCCCCAAGTTGGAAATGGCCTGGTCTCAGGTTTCTTTGATCCAATTGAGGTTACAGAGGAGTCCAAGTTTATTTTCTTCATCTGTGATTTTTCTTCGAGTACTTGGTAGATCGAGATCTGAATGTATGACCGCTTCAGTACTGAAAGCCATCATGAATAGTGTATAACCAATAGATGATCGAGGAGTTGTTCGGTATGCCCATAAGACACTAAGTAGGTCATCCACCCATCTGCCCTTCTTCTCTTCAACGCACTTGCGTAACCCTGATTTAATGCTCTTGCTGATGGCTTTAGCTTGGCCATTACCTTGAGGGTAGTATGGTGTCGAAGTAGACAGTTGAATCTTGTATTTGTGGATGAAACTAAGAACTTTGTTATTGATGAATTGCTTGCCGTTATCAAATCATATCATTTGCGGATAACCAAATCTGGTTATAATGTATTCCCAAATAAATTTGATGACTTCATTTTCTTCACTGTGACATAGAGGTGTTGTTTCAACCCACTTGGTGAAGTAGTCTGTTGCCACAAGAATGAACTTTCGGTTACCCGATGCTGGGTAGAAAGGTCCAATGATATCGATCGCCCATCTATTGAATAGTCATAGGACATTGCTAACCTATAAGTCGATGGAAGGCTTTTTGATGTCTTGAGCTAGAAGTGGCAAACGGGTCGGGTTTGGGTTACACGGGTCGGGTCATAACGGGTTCGTGGATCAAAGAGGCAAACCCAAACCCGACCTGTTTAACTAAATGGGTCATATATACAAACTCAAACCCGACCCTAATTTAAACAGGTCAACCCGACCCGACCTGTTTAACTAAACGGGTCGGGTTTGGGTCGACCTGTTTGACCCATAAAACAAAAGCAGCAGTAATAATTACTTAATCAGTTCATATCCAAGCTGAAGCAGTAATAAACAGCAGTAAGAAGCAACAGTAATAATCAGTTCAGATCCAAGCAGTAATAAACAGCAGTAACAAGTAGCAGTAATAATCAGTTGATTCAGTTTAGATCCAAGCAGTAATAAACAGCAGTTACTAACAAGTAATAAGCAGCAGTAACAACTAACAGCTAACAAGCAGCAGCAGCCAGCAAGCAGTAATAAACAGCAAGCCAAGCATCATATTCAAATTTCAAAGTAAGTAGCAGACTAGCAGTTCAGCAGTTAGGCTATTAGCCTTAGGCACTCCAAAAAGAAAGTCTAAAACGAGCAGTTCAAATCCTGAAAGTCAAAAACAGGCAGTTCAACACTCAGTAATTTCAAAGCAATACTAAAAGTCTAAAATAGCAACAATAAAACAGCGGCAACAGCAGTAAAACAACATCAACATCAGTAAAACAGCAAGCCAGCAACCACAATACTCTCCTCGACTCCTCTTGACCTATCTCCTATCATATGGATTGTGGAGCTCCACTACCACTTGCAATGCTCTCCTCTTGACCTATGTAAATGAAACAAAGAACATAAGACTTAAGACCGTAAGTGCATAATCTAAGGTGGAGACTGAATATTAGTGGAGCTTCACCAAAATGTAGCAAAAACTAAGGTGAAGACTGAACATTAGTGGGGCAGCTCTAACTATGCAATTTGATTTAGTAATTAGCTAAGTTGACCTATCCTAAGGTAACATACACATACTTCAATCAATATAATCTACACATACCCCATGTATATGTAAGTGAGGTGACAATTATCGTTCATGCATTTGATGCTAATCTGATTCACCTCATTGTAATATGGTAAAAGGGCACTGGATCATGATTCATGACCATGATAGCATACAAGTTTAGTGCACATCAATATATGTTTAAACATTGATAATGAAGCATCCATTGTACTTCCAAAACAATGAAATAAAAATGATCAAAAATACAAAAAAAATTAAGAGATAAGGTAAAATGATGAGGTCACAAGGTAGAGGTACACACTTCACAACTAGTATCTAAAGAAGAGAGTCCTGAACTGGTGAACTGGGTCTACTAGATGAGAAGAAACCAAGATGAAGTCACAAGGTAGGAGAAAAAGGAAGTACTATTAGGTAGGTTTACAGTGGTATAACAACAAATATAGGTGTCTAGAACTACTGGAGATTTTTATGGCATGGGATTTTTGTGTTTAACTATCCCAAAATAGAGATTGAATCAACACAGTTCAAATGCCAGATTTGTGTAAATAAAGATATCATGATAGGTTGGTGTATATGTGTTGCAGTCACTGCAAAACCCACACAAAGCTACTTAAGAAAGAGTATTACACATTGCTATAAGTAGTTAAGAAAAAGATTATAGAGAGAGATGTTACCTACTATGATGATGATGATGAGAAACGAAACCCTAGCCACGTAAGTTTTCGATTTGAGAAGAATTCGATTTGAGAATTGAAACCCTAACTAACCTCACCTAAGTTTTCGATTTGAGAAGAATTAGATTTGAGAATTGAAACCCTAGCCTTATGTTTGATTTGAGAAGAATTAGATTTGATATTTGAGAAGAATTAGACTTCGTGGAGGCTGCTGTTGCTGAATGTTGAGCTTGAGCAGCAGCTGAGCAGATTGAGGAGAAGATATCAAAACTCAAAACAAAAGGGCTTGTTTGGTGTTAAAAGGGTTTGGTGTATTACCAAAAGGGTATTGTGTTACCCTATATATACACTATATACCTAAACCTAAACGGATCACGGGTTAACCTGAACTGCTTAAAGTAAACCCTAACCCAACCCATTTATTAAATGGGTTAGGCGGGTTCGGGTCAAATGACCTGCGACCCATTAAGGCCAAACCCAAACCCCCTTAAAACTGGGTTGGACGGGTCAGGGTTGGCGGGTTGTGACCCATTTTGCCAGCTCTATCTTGAGTATGGATTTGGCATTATAGCACTTGCAGACGAAGTCTTTGCAGTCATGCCGCATTTTAGGCCAATATAACCCTTGAGTAAAAGTCCTTTGTGCCAATGATCTTCCTGATATATGAACCACTTATTGTAAATAGTTGTGTATTGTTGCACATTGGCCAAAGTGGGCATCTGGAATCCAAGCGGAGTTCAAGTTGCTAGCATAATACGAAGTGATATAATTGAGCATGTCGGATATAAATGGGAAAGGTACGGAAACACGATTAACTTCGAGAAATAATATGGTCAAGGCAAGACTAGCTGCCCAGGAAATCTTTAAGAAATCTAGCATCGATTGCAGTGTGACCTATTACCCGATTATGGACGCTATAACGTTTCGATACTAATCAGTCTATTAAGTTGTTGAGGACAAGTTAGACATGCGTCTGATGCAAATATCATGTATCTATATGGGAAACTAGATACGAATATCTACAAAGCTACCTGAGAAGGTATAAGCTTCTGGAAGCAACTAAGACCAATACACGATGTGTGTACGTAATAAAACTAGAAAAGTTATTGTTGACTTGAAGCAATCTGGGCCCATGAGACATAGTAAGTTGACTGAGTATTTGAAAGTCGGAGACTTTGCAAATATCCATATATGTCCATGCGTTCTTAGTTAGAATACAGATATTAGCTTCACTTATCATAGTCGTGTACTAAATGATTTGGATATCATTAGACCTCTGGGGGAAATCGTGAGAGCCGCCGAATACCTTGAGAAGGAATTTAAAATACAAGACCTTAGGAAATCAAGTAATGTCTCAATTTGCAAATCGAACATCTTGATTGTAGCATACTCATACACCAAGCAATATATATCAAAAAAGTTATCTAACACTTCGATATGGATGTAGCACACGGTGCTAAGTCCTTTATTGCGCGTCCATCACTTGGGTGTGGACAACGACATCTTTCACCATCCTAATGAGGGGAGAAACTCCTAGGGTCGTGGTGCCATAGCTAGGAAGTATTTTGCTATAGTTAGCTGGATATACTATACCCAATGACTCATTCGCAGTGAACTGTTTGTCTTGCCATAGTTATGTTCCTACCTAAAGGTACTAGATTGAGATCAGAGACATTCTGAGGTATCGGATTGGTATGAAAGCCTTGGGCCATTTCTACTCGAAATGGTAAACGTAAAACTATAGAGTGCACCGATATAGAATACTTTTCTAACCCACTTTGAGGCCAATGTCAAATGGATTATGTGTTTATCTACAGGAATACATAAAGATTCTTGAAGATCGATGAAGAAGACGGCAGTAGCTACATTTCGAGCTACGAAAATTCTTGCACTTCATGAAGCTGGCAGAAAATGATGGTTGCGCTCCAAGACACATCTCATCAACCAAAGTTGTGGCATATTCTATCTAAGATAAAACATCGACTATGTATGAAGACAATTCAGCTTGCATCATTCAAGTCAATGGTGATTTATCAATGGCCACAGAACGAATCACATTTCATAGAAGCCATTCCAACCTTATAAATTATAAAAGGCGAATGAGATTGGCATTGTTGAAGATATTTCAGAAGACATCTTTGCAAATCCATGCACGAAGACTCTTGCACCACTTACGTTCAAGCAGCTAGTACACAGAATCGGCATACAGAAGATTCAGTTATCAATATCTCAAGGAGATACATCTCAGGGAGATCAACGTCAGGGAGAGTAGCCCCAGCCTGATGTTGACACATCCGTGTTGTACTCTTTTTCCTGATAGTGCAGTTTTTATTTTAGGAGGTTTTACTAACTGGAGGTTTTGATGAGGCAACGTATACACGTCCACAACCCATACCGGGCATAAGATTGTACTCTTTCCCTGTACTGTATTTTGCTCAATGGAGTTTTACTAGACAGAGGTTTTGATGAGGCAAGTCGTCCTGATATGGAACACCCCAAGGGGAAGTGTTAGGAGTTGGGTTCAAGCCCAAGTTAGAAACCCAACAGGGTTGGGGTGTCCTATTGGACTCCTATTAAAGTCCATTGGTCTTTAGGGAGATTAGGTAACCTATTCAATAGAGTTATCTCATATTGTATTACACACAGTTTTAAAGTTCTCAAGAACATCAATAAAGAATCCTCTCTCTCTCAATTGCTCTACAATATTAGAACTGTTAATCCTTCGATAGTAGGTTATTTCCTAACAGTGAGATATTTACTGACAATCTCTACATTTTATTTTTTGTGAATACATGTTAGCTCTGCACATGCTCATATTTTGTCCATGCTTCAAAATCACCTTCACATTTACGATGTATCAAAAAAATCGGCAGTGTGATATAGACGTCGATATTGGAAGTGTATCCCTGAAGAGTATTGAGTGGTATATATATCACAATATATCGGTTAAATTTAATAATTAATCGGCTATGTTACTTTTTTGTAATAATAATAAAAAACAGAAATTAAAGTGTTGATAAACCTGTATATTCATGTATTGCGATATATATTACTAATCACCTGATAGTTTTGATATTCCCTTAAGTTCAGTTTCTTGAACCAACTAAAATACTGGTCAGAATTCTAACATATTGTTATCATTAATACTGATAAATATGAACATTGTGAAGGATGTGTCAATGTGATCTTGTTTGCTGTTACAGGTATTGGGTGCTAATATTGTGAAGAGCGGATCTAAAACATTCGCTGTTTATTCTATATCAGTTACATATGCAGACAACAATATTTGGTCAATCAAAAGAAGGTGCTAAAGATAATCCCCTAGTATTTAACCTTTGGTGATATATTTCTCAACTTCATTTTATACTTCCTGATTAGGCTCCATTCTACAAAATTGTTTCATGTCTGACATGGCTATTGCAAGTAAAATTTAATGGTCTTAGCATTTTTTACTTTTTATATTTGAGAAATCTTACAACTTATTTTCTCTAACTGCTTTTATTAAATTCCGTCATTTTGAGGAGCCACATCAGCGTCTTAAAGAATTTCCGAACTACAATCTCCGTTTGCCTCCCAAACATTTTCTCTCATGAGGTTTAGAGCTTGCCGTTGTTCAAGAGAGTTCCAGTTG
This sequence comes from Kingdonia uniflora, assembly GCA_014058105.1. Lineage (NCBI taxonomy): Eukaryota > Viridiplantae > Streptophyta > Magnoliopsida > Ranunculales > Circaeasteraceae > Kingdonia > Kingdonia uniflora. The sequence continues at coordinate 1,029,323 of JACGCM010002668.1, forward strand.
CTTGACAACTATTTAAAGGTGGCAAATTACTTTGCATACAAAACAAAGAAGTTATAGCTTTTTCATTTCATATATTGAATGCATATGATTGGATTTCATAATGCATTGATATGTCGAGAACTTGAATCTGTCTATATTTTTCATTGTGGTTGTTCAATAAACATAATCATCATTTTTATAGGATATTCCATGGTTTATAATTAATGTAATGAGAGGTTGCTATTCGGAAAATAAATAAAAATATTTTTCATGGCGAGTATTACAATAGATGGGGCTATAGTTGGAATATACTGTGCCATACTATGACATGAACTAAAAATAGTTCCATACCAATCGCTTTATCAAAATATTGCATAGATAGCTACTAGTATATGTAAAAGATATTGCTTCATTTTGCATATTATTGTCGTAAGGATGGGTTACCGTTATTAGATTTCGAATTGTAGCCATGGCTATAAGAAATGGCAGCGAACAAGGTTAATGAAATTCTGGTAGGATTTGGTCTGACAATTGCGGTACTTGCAATAAGATTCAATCTCACTTATTTCTTCTAGGATTATCATATAATCAACGTCCATATTTCTACTCTTGCGAGCTTCAGCCTTCTCGATACTCGTAGGTCAAAAAACTTATATTTCCCTTGGTGGCATCTTAAGTTTGGGTAGTAACTGACGAGATGTATCTGTGTATAAGGTAAACTTTTAGCTGACCAGCTGCTTTGATAGTCTATTTGTGATAATCATGGCCTAACCACTTGTAGAATTTGAAGAATGAAAACATGTACCAGCATCCTATTTTTCCTTTGTATGTGTGTGTGATCTTGAAATGCTCTTATTGCCCCATCTTCTTATAATCCTTGGAAAGCTTTCTGTTTATCAGAAGCCACTACAGCTTCCAACTATATCGGGATCAATTGAGGTCTGGGATTTCCTTAGTGTGGACTCACAGGTTTGATATTGTTTCTCTGTCTTCTCTTTTGAATATTTAATCTCAACTTTCTTAATGCCATGCAGATATACTTTTTCGAATTCTCTATCAATCGTTCAAACATTGCGGGGTGAGTCACGTCTATTAGCAGAAGTTTGGGTGGTTTCCAATTTTGCTATAATTTCTCTTGCAAACACTAATTTATTATTCTCTTTTTTCCATGGAATCTACAGTTGACCTAGATCATAAATCTCACGAAAAAAATACAAAAATTCAGTCTGTGGATTCTTGCGTGAAAACTCCATTATCCTCCATTGAAGAACATCCTATCAGTAAAAGTAAGCACAATGTGTTGCAAATGAAGCATGACCATGTCGTAGATAATTCAAGATTTGAAAAAATGAAGGCAGTAGATTCCTCAATTAAGGCCCCTGGAACCGATTATGACAAACCTTTTGAGGATCAACGTTGCTATTTATATAGTAGAACACAAAGGAGTGGTTTTGATGCCAGAGAACCGGAAAACCATTTAACACAGAAAGGAAGTAATGGGCCAGAACATCCATCTGAATCACTTCATGGCGCTGTTATGGATTCAACTATTTCCATTGAGATAATTATTTAGGCGTATGCTAACTTTGATCCCTGATGTATTATCTATATTTTCCTTCAACTCTCCAAATATGGGACTTAAACATAAATACATGCACACACACTCTGGAACTCTTTTGATTTTGTTATTTTCTACTTCGGACCCCCCCCCCCCCAAAAAAAAAAAAAAAAAAAACGTCTTACTTCGTATACAACTTTTCAGTTGCTTAATAAAAATTAGAAATGCTTCAGTGGTCAACTACTTGTTCAAGACGATTAATTGCAGAAGCAATTATCGAACCCCTTCTTAAACTTTTTAATTTTTGTGATCAGCCAATCACCAAAGGTTCATCAACTTTAATCAGCGTTTATGTGTCACATGTCTTGATTTGGTTTTTCTTTTCTAAAAACAGATCATATGGCCGGATGGAATATTCTTAACTAAAATCCCAAGCATCAGCAACCTCCCCAATCTGTAAACCCTGCTCAGAGTGGTGGATGAGCGGCAAAAAGAAGAAGCTGTTCGCTGTGCAAATTTTGTTTATGAGCTAATGATAGGTAGGTTTAACGATCCTACAATCTTTCCTGATATTTATGTGCATTCTTATTGCAATATAAATAGTACGCATTTGGGGTTGGGTTACTATGAGATAAAAAAAGTGCAGACCAAGAGACATATCACCTTTGAGCCATTTGGTGATGATTTAAGGGAGAAATAACCCCCTCTCAATGTCGAGCATTATCTGAAAATACACTACTAATCTGCCATATTTTAAATGCATATTAAGAAAAATAAGAGTATTACTTGAAGTACAAAATATACTCGGCCAGTTGAAAAGGAATACAAGATTGGAGCTGCTTTTCTGGGGTTGTAAATATGTTACCGTCCTTATATAATTGAAGAGTTAAGATCTCCTCCTTTGCCTGCAAATAATGCTCCAGCTGCTCTCGTGTCTTGTTGGTCGTAAAGAGTATGAAAGAAGTGCCAAGGATCTATACTTTTTCCTTCAGGTATCTTCTCTTGAAAAGCATATTTGACACCTGAAAGAAACAATATAGAAACCTAAGGAAAGTAAGAAGAAAATTATCTGATATTAAATCTAACTTTCCTCACAACTTGGAACCTTTCATTCACATCTAGTTTGTCCATAGACCCCCAAATTGATAGAGTACAGCTCTTTCTTTAATAAGAAGTAAATCCTGCACATTACATTACCTCTGTTATGGATGTTATTGAAGACTATGTCTTTTTTCCTTGTACATTTCCTATTCCCCTCTTCAACCTATGTATAGATGATGCAAAGAACAAAATTTATCCTAGGATGTAAATTTTTGAGATTATAATAAACTCAGGTGGGGGTTTGCCTAACCCCAGCTTCCTCCTCAAAAAGAAAAAGGGAAAAAAAAGGAGTAAATCCTGCATGTATAAGAATTTAAAACTAAGTATTGCACTATTATTGTCTAAAAGAGCTAATTTCCGCCCAGACCACTCAAAAGCAGTACCCTCCATTGTAATTAAATCAAAACCCACCCATTAGATGCCCCTATTCCATCCCCAATTACCAATGTTATGACAACTGCCTAGAATTTTTTTGAAAACAATGTGAATATTATTTTTATTTTGAAATTTTCTTTAGACATGTTTGGTGGAAGTCCAAGTCAAGTGTATTAGACAATTGATCAGAGCATGACTCTGTATCACAATTTATGTAATGTATTATATGCTAATTCAGTTTTTATTTAAAGTTGATGTAATAAATAATCGAATATTATGAAAAGGAAAATGATTGATTTAAGAAATATTTGCCCAATTTATCACAGGACGTCTGTATTTATTTTAAGAGCGATTTGGACTATGCCCCCCAAATAAAACTGTATATTTAATTTTGCCCCCTCGAACCGGCAAATATTGTGGTCTACCCCCCACTTCTTCTATTCTCCCCAAGGTCAACGAGTGGACTTGACTTGACTAGTCCAACTTGGGTGAAGTTCCCAGACTACCCTTTACTCCTCAACTACTCGCCTGTCACCGTTGAAAATGTAATGCCACATGGCTTAACAACAACCATTAAATGTTCAAATTAATGGCTTAGATTTAAAGAATGTTCACCGTTGATCTAGTGCCACGTCATAAGATCAGACGGTCATAACCTCATTTCCTCACCTTGTAACAGCTCTTGGGAAGGCGGGAGACTTCACTCCTTCCCCCCCCCCCCTCTCTCTCTATCTCTCTCTCTCTCTCACTCTCACTCTTATTAACTTATTTCTCTCATTCTTTCTCACACAGAAACCTTAGGCTTCATTTTTCTCTCTCTAAATTTTACTTCTCTGCTTTTGTATTGCATGCATTTTACGTTGTTGTTGTTGTTGTTGTTGTACCAAATAGTTTAAGGATCTTTACTTTTGTATTGCACGCATTTCATCTATCTTTAGTCCCTATGTGAGTATTTTAAGCTCTTCCACATGATCTATTTATTTAAAAATAATTAGTTTATGAAGCTTTGATTTGGGTATTTCAAAATTAGAGTTTTTGTTTTGTATATTATGCTAGTTAGGGTTACTTTGCTCAAAATTGCATTAGGGTTTTTGAATTGTATATTATGCTAGTTAGGGTTTTGATTTGTATATTATGAAGTTGGAATTGGTGTATTTACAGTTAAGGTTTTTTGATTTGTAAAATTGTTAAACAAGGATGGTACTACCAAGAATTTGATCATACATTGGGGGGGAACTTAGTAGGATCCTTGGGAAAGAATAGGGTACACACATGACCTTTATGTAGGAGGGAAACAACATAGGTTTGACAATGTAGATGGGGATAGGCTTTCTCTGATATGCCTCACTGAATATGTCTTTAATGCATTAATAACTTTGAATGAGGATACACCCCCATGTACAATGGTTGATATTTACACTTTGTGGCTGGGTAAATATTTTCCAGTTATGAATGACAATGATTTGTTAGATATGTGGAGCTATAGTAATGTGGAGAGAGTTGGGGATGTCCACTTCTACTTTTCTCTTCAAGGACTAGATGATAAGCTTTAAGTTAATGAACCTAATAATGAACCAAACCTCCAATCTGCATTAATGTAGAGTTTGTTGAACCTAATATTGAACAAGAGCATGATGAACAAGAGTATGACTTGAGCTCAAATGACTTAACTAATGATGACACCAGTGAGGATGACACTAGTGAGGATGACATAAGTGGGGATTACATGAGTGGAGATGACACCAGTGGGCATACCATATTTAATATTGACAGTAAGGAAAACTCTGGGGACTCAGACTCTGAGTATAATGAATGGCTTGAACATGGTTATACAGGAGAACAAAGTGATATTGAGTTTGATGAGACCCAATTAACACTAGTAGGGCCATCTTTGGAGGTCAATGAACCAAATGTGGGTGGTGGGGGACTTATTGACACGTTGGGGGGCAGTGAGACAAATTATAGTGGTCCTTCTGAACCACATTTGAGTGAGTTGTTTAAAGCTGCTAAAAAGTTAAAGAAACAAAGACTAATGGTCCTTTTGAACCACCTCTTGAGAAAAAATCAAAGAAAACTGTTGCAAGCAAAAAGAGAAAATCTAGAGGTTGTGGTGATACTATTAGGGTTTGGGATGAACCTCTATCTGAAAGGGTTGAAGTTGAATCTATAGAGAGGGTTAAAGTTGAACCTCAAACTAACATTGGCTCAAGGAGGAAGGCACAAACAAAAAATAAGCAAACAAACCAAAACAAAAAGAAAATGAGCTCAAAGAAAAGAAAAAGAAAAACAATGACCAGGGTGGAGAACCAACTAAACCTACAAATAAAAGAGCTAGACCTAGTGATTTACCTGAAGATGAATTAGATGTACTTCCATTAGTTTATGATAGTGATAGTGAAATTGTCATCATAGAAGAGGTGGGGCAAACTGAGAATGGGGCACAAGCTGGGAGTGGGCATCAGACTGAAAACATTGGGGTGGATAACACAAATTAAGTTAAGGACTGGACTAGATGAGCAGAACTACATCCAGATAGCTTAGATGCTGAAGAAGGGTACTATAGTACGCATACTTTATTGGAAGATGATGGTACTCCTACACAGGAGGAGATAGAGAGACTTGATGAAGAACTGAGGAATTTTAGTGAGAATGCACAAAACATCTTTTCTGAAGAAAGAGGATTCAACACCTATCAAAAATGATGGGAGAGAGTATGATGAACTAAAAATAGGGATGGTATGGGGAAATGTATTTGAAGCAAGAGCATTCATTAGGAACTATGCTATCATAAACAAGTTTGAGTATTATCAAGTTAAAAATTAGAATTACAGACTAAGGTACAAATGTGGTGATGAGAAATGTGAGTGGATGTGTTATGTGAGAAGAAATTGTGATGGTCATACTATGGAACTGAAAAGCACAAGTAATCTAACTCATACATGTAGAGGTAAGGCTGGGGACAAGAATAAATTGGCACATGCAGGATGGGTGGCCAATGAAGTTGAACAACTGATTAGGAGTGTGAGATCTACAAGACCATGTGATGTACAAGAAGCTATAAGAACAACGTATGGTGTTGATGTATCTTACTCCACAGCATGGAATGCATAGACTATATGCATGGAGAGGATAGTGGGGTCCTATGATGAAGGTTACATTGTTATGCCAGAGTTGACTGTGCAAGTGCTATTGGCAAATCCTGAAAGCATTTCAACTTGCAGTATTGACTTAATGACCAATGAATGAACAGGAACCTATATTTCATACAAGGGTTCAATGGAGGGGTGGTTGAATAGGTGCAGGCCACTATTGGGACTTGATGGGTGTTTTTTAAAGGGCAAGTATGGTGGGGTGTGCCTTTCAATCATTGGACTGGATAGGAACAATGGATTATTCCCAATTGCAGTGTTCTTTTGTAAGTCTGAGTGTACTAAAACTTGGAAAAAATTCTTAGCAATGATGGAACCTTCTTTAAATCTACACAAACATAGGTTAAACTTCATCTCTGATAGGCAGAAGGGATTGATAGAAGTTGTTAGTTCAGTATTTCCATTTGCAAATCACATATTTTCTTTCATGTACATGTATACAAATATGAAGAAGTACCACAGAGGAACTCACCTTGAGAAGCTGATTTGGGGGGGGGGGCTGTTAAGGCATGAAAACAAACTGCGAAGAGGAAGTTTCTTGATCAGTTGAAGTTGGATGACCCTGCAACATATAATTGGTTACATAGGGAGCCATATGAGAGATGGTGCAAATCACATTTTGACTTTAGTGCAAAGTGTGAACGCATCACTAATAATTTCTCAGAGTCCTTCAATAACTGGATCAACAAAATGAGAGACAAGCCTTTACATAAAGTCATAGAAAAGCTGAACCTGATGTTGATGAAGCTCATGTATAACAGAAGACTAAAAGCTAGGGAAGGCGACCAAAATGGTAAATTTCCTTATTTTTTTGTATTTGATTAAAGCAAGTAATAACAACTGTTTAAGTTTAAATGCTCTTTTTATTTTTGTTAATATGCAGAACTTGTCACACACATTGAGAAAATGTCAAAAAAATATGGTCAATACAGGGTAGAGGGTACAACTGACAAATGCTTTGTTACAATTTCTGGAAGTGGCCAAAAATGGAAAGTTAACCTTGAAAATTTTGAATGCCATTGTAGATAGTGGCAACTAACTGGTTTGCCATGTGTACATACAGTTTATGTTCTCATCCCTACAAGACATCCTTGGATTGAGTAAGTACTTTTTTTCTTTTTTTCTTCTTTATTTTGCCTTATAGTTGTTTATAGGCACATGCAAATAAAGATTTATTTTTTTATTATATAGATATTGCAGTGAATACCACACAATTGCAAAATATGTTGCTACTTACAATCTTCCAAATCATGTCATTGATGATCTATCTGAATGGGGGCAGGTATTACTTCAATTGCAACCTTAAGAATGTAAGTTGTACTACTTAAAGTTGTTATTGAATGACAAATTTGCTTGCAGCCATGATACTCTATGTTACCCCCAACACTGGGAGGGGACCTGGTAGGCCAAAGAAGCAGAGAGTTAAAGACCAAGATGAAGTACTTGGCAACTGTAGGAGATATGGAAAATGTGGTGCTCTGGGTTACATGAAGAAGACATGCAAAGGTCATTCTGCCCAACCAAGTGGAACTTCTACAAGACAAAGGAATAAGCTTGACACATATAGTAGCAGAGTTGAACATAGAAGAAATGTTGATGCCCCCCTCCCCCTCAAACACCAATTGTGAGAGGTAGAGGGAGAGGCAATTCTGCTAGGGGTGGTAGGGGAAGGGTAAATTCAAACAATGAGTCTGGAACTAGTACAAATACTGGAAGGGGCAATGGTAAAAACATGGGGAGGGCAACTACTATAATAGGGAAAGGTACTGCTGCTAAAACTGGGAATAATGTAACTGCTAACACTGGGAGGGGAGCAACATCAAACACAGAGAGGAGCAACTTCAAATACTGGGAGGGGTACAGTTTCAAACAATGGGAGGGCACCATTCCAACCTCCAAGACTAGCTACATATGTTGCAACTCAGTGTTCTCAAACCACTTCAGCCACAAACCCCTACAAGAAGGCATACCAAACTCCAACCAGGAATTGGAAGCCTTAGTCTTTTACTATTCTATGGTGAAACATTTTAACATTTTATCTGCTTTGGAGGTCAATTAATACTATCTTATTTTATATGTTTTCAGTGATCATGTTCACCTTTTGGGTATTGCATGGTGAAACATTATTGCACTTTCTTTAAGTATTATATGGTGAAACATTAGTGAGTTGTGTTATTTTGAAGACAGTTAATTAAGTAATAGAATTTTGGTTTGTGCTATTTTTGTGTTTTGTATATTTTGGTATATGAATTGTGCAGTGTAGTATGTTGAATGGTGTATAGTGATTAGAATGTGTAAATTACAGTTGTACAGGGTGTGAATATTATGCTCTTTCAAGTTTTGCACTATTATGCAGGTTTTAAATTAAGGTTGTTGTTCCTGCAGGTTTATACTTCACATAAAATACATTGGAGGTTTCATTTTATTGGTGTTGATAACAATTATTAATGTGTATTTCATTGTGCTATGTAGGTTTTGTGATATGTGATTTGGAATAGCATTGAGTACCAATTAAGTTTGTGTTTTATCTCTTGTTTGCCATTTTCAATGCATGTTCATAGTACATTCATTAAGATTCAAAAGTGAATACATTCCCTACATTCATCCTAGAGTTGTTTTCCCTTAAATTGATTACAAAAATCATTCAAGTTCATGGTAAGAGTCATCTGGACATTCATCTTTGGGTTCTTCTCGTGAGTATTTTCAGTCTTCTCTTCCCTCTTGTTCTATTTTTCTTCTTGTATTGCATCTTTAAGCCAAGTGAAGCTCTTCTTACAAATAGGGTTTGTGCATTTTAAAAACTTTTGGCCTTTAGTTGCTTCAGTTTTGGAAGTACATAACCTTTTAGGAGCCCAACATCCATCCATTGTGCAGTTTGAAGTCCTCCATGGGAATTCCCTCTACCAGTGGCCATGTGTTCCACATCCAAAACAGCCCCCTGTAAAAGATGAAGATGATCCACCAGAACCTAAAGAACCATTTATTGCACAATCTAACCACTGAAATGAACCACATGTAGTGAATTGGTAAGACAAAAACTTTCTCTTTGGGTTAGTTAATGTATTCAAAATATTTATCGTCATGATTCCATTGCAATTTGGTTTCTTGCATTTACTGTATACCCAGGGACAAGCTTCTATGCTATGGGTGCATGGCTCTACAGTTTGGTAAAATTCTGTACAAATAGGATAAGTTTCAACCTGCAAAGTATGAATAAGAATATAGTTTTACCCCCCCCCCCCCCCCCCCCCCAAAAAAAAATGTCTACAATTCATCATTACCCCCCCAAAGTTTGAAACAATGCTTTAATGGCAGAAACAAAAAAAGAAGCTAAAAACCCAAAAAAAAATTATAGTAACCTAGATGCTTACCTGAGAAGATTCACTACCACCCATTAATTAAAGGAGAAGTAGTTTTTCTCCACGGATTTAAAGAGAAGAAGAAGAAGTTATGAATTTAAAGAAGAGAAGAAACACTTTTGGATTAAGATGACGTGGCCAACAGTCATATTTTTGAGAGATCTGGGCCTTTGGATTTTATTAAAGATCTCGAGACAAAAAAATTGTTGAAAGTAGGAGAGAGAGTAAGTATAACGGAATTATTTGAATTAAGGGTAGTCTGGGTACTTCACCCAAGTTGGACTGGTCAAGTCAAGTCCACTTGTTGAACCGGGGGAGAATAGAGGAAGTGGGGGGTAGACCACAATATTTGTCGGTTCGAGGGGAAAAAAATTAAATATACAACTTTATTTGGGGGGCATAGTCCAATTTGCTCTTATTTTAATCCATACATCTCCCTATAATCGTTTTCTTAGATTTCAAGGATATATCTCCTTGTTTTTTTCTGCCCTCTCTCATGTTTTCCTAATTTTCTCACTCTCCCTCCCAACCCTCTCCCACTCAATTGCCCTAACGCTCTTTCCTCCCTCAAACCATACCTCAGCCTTCCATTCTCCTCCCCTTCACACCTCTTTTCCCTCCATCACACTCAGTAGGACACTCGGTACACGTACCCACAGCCCTGCTTACTCCCACTCTCTCTTCGAAACTCTACCATGGATGAGGAAGGCAAGTTTGAAAAGGAACCAGACCTCTCCGACCTATTCAGCAACATATCAACCCACGACCCTGAACCGGAAGTTAGACTCAACAGCAACGAATGGACTATTTTTCAAAAAGAATGGCGTTATGCCATTGCTTTCCGCTCGATCTCTCCAACCCTAAAAGACCATATGATTACCGAAGAGATAACAAGGGAATTGTCTAAGATTATCACCACTATACCGCAGCTATCGTATGAGTAGGACACCAAGATATTCACAGCGAAGTTCACAAATCAGCAAGATTATCATACTATTCTCGCCACTCCTCCGGTGAATATTTTTGGTTTTTCAATACTCCAACAGCCTATGGACCCACTGTTACACCAATCCGAGATCACTTTCCCTCGTTTTCTTTGTTAGGCGCAAGTTTACGGACTCCCTCTGTACTTACTCAATAAAGCGATGTTCCCCATGATTGGTAATAAGCTTGACGAATATATAAAGGATGATTTCAACCCGCGCACCTCGGACTTGAATAAAGCCAGCTTCGTGAGACTACAAATTCAGGTTTTCACCGATAAATAGTTGGTCATATCCATACCTATCCACCGGCCAGGAGGATACGGTGTCATTAAACTCCAAGTGAAATACGAGAGGCTTGAAGGCTTTTGTCCATAATGTGGTATTATCGCTCACTCACTAGCCCAATGTAGTATTTTCGGCGATATCCAACGCGAGAGAAAACGGTGCAACATTTCTAAACCATATAATTTCCCGTTTGGCCAGAATATTCAAGTGAACTCGGTAAAGTTCTCGCATACCAGCCCTATACCAACCTCAGGAGGACTGATCCGAGACGTTGGATATGAAATCTCACTTCCAAAACCCGAGGCACAAATAGCTCTTCCGGCGTTTCGTCTAACCCTAGATAACATAAATATGGGACATATACTTCAAACGGCAATGGCACACCTATCGCAATGGACGCACCACTCACAACTCAGCCAACTGAGCATACCGAGTGAACCCAACTCTCGCAGGTCTGGAAATCTTCCTAGTACCGCTACGGTCGCTGAACTCAGGCCAACAGGACATCTCACGGAGAGCAGCAGACACAACACCCAATTTTCCACCAGTTCTTCGGCAACTTCCTCTAGGGCAAAGGTTGATGCAGGCATGCATGGTACGTAAAACGCCTCAAACGAGATTTTAGGGAAGATTCTAATATCATACAATCAGATTGTTGAGGCAGGTTTCGGGGAAAACATTTATGGCAAACATAAATCGGAACCCACATGTAAATTACGTGCTACTTCAATTACCAACAAAACGGTATGGAACATTTATGACTGCCACACCGGGGGACCCACTTGTCACTCAAAGCACATCAAAGCGTCTCTCACCAAAGAATCGTTAGACTTTTCTCAGGACTCTTCTACCCCTCAACGAGGCCACCAATGGCATACTCTTGATTTGAACTTATGCTGCTTCTCCAAGCCCAAGGCCGGTTTTCATGAAACTGAGCCAGCAGTTCTAAGTAGGCCCGCACACAGTTTGGACTACCCTACAATAAAGCCATAAGTTTTGGACTTCGACCAAGACTTATACACACCTCTTACTATCTCAAAGGTCGGCCCATCTACCTCAATCTTTATTGATCTTACTATAAGCCCATCCTCACCAACCAAACACAACCAGAGCAGCACATTTTACCCACACACCATACATTTCAGCTCGGGCCCGGACAGGCATCTCCCATTCCTCGCGTCAGCCCTCATCCAACCATCCAAAGCCTTAACTCTCCAATGCACGACAACGGCATCGGCCGATGACACGGAGCCGCTCGAGCTAGGATACTCCACCACCGAAAGTAATTCTTGGTGTACCCCGACTAGCGAAGACATTTTTTACCATAGCACGGAGCTCACAAGCAACACACCTTTGGCTAAGCAAAGAAATTCAAACAAACGCACCCGAGACAGTTTTGAAGCCGGTGAAGCGAGCGGGAACTTGGCAGGTCCCGCCAAGGTATGTAAGTTTTTTTACTCACATTACTCACACACTCACACCCATACAGACTCGGGGAGGCATTGCCTTTTGAATCAACCTAAAACGCCCCCGAGCACTTACCATGATGTACCGCCATTTGATAAGAGACGACATAAAAATAAAAAGGGACTACTAAGACACCTAATACGAGTTAACAAATTTCATAATGATCATTGTATTAAAAGTACGAGTAGAGAAATTTGCCAAGACTCTAAACGGCGTATAATAGCCCACCAGGACAACCAGGATATACCGAGTACGCCTCTCATTAGGGATAAGAAAACCCAGAACTTACTAGCGCTCTCTCATAACCTGATAGGCCACTCATACCCAAAACATAAGGGCATACACGGACGGATTAGAAAGTGTTGGGGTATTCTAAACACCCAGAGGTATGGTTTTGAAGCTAAGCGGAACCCTCCGGCCCAGAGGGGGCCTCCACAAGATCTTGCACCTTGTAGAAGACATTTTATATACCATACCCGGGACTTGGACTTCCAGACCACCCAAAGCAAGACCCATACTTTCTTGAATAGGTTCCGTAAATTAAAGAGTACTCCTACCTTCTCTCACAACTTTCGTCAGACCACCAGAACTATATCCAAGACTCCCTGTATCCAAATCTCAGAAGCGGGCCTGACACCGGCCCTCAGTTGTCAATGATTGTCCTATCCTGGAACTGTAGGGGAACCGCTAAGAGGTCCACCCTTAGGGAGCTTATTGTCCACAATCAAAAATTCCATCCGGACATCATCTTCCTGTCGGAGACTAAATCTGCTAACCCCGACACTCTTCCCAAGTTAAATCAACTTGGCTTTCCGCATACCCACTGCGCCAACGCCACCTAACAACTCGCGGGGGGCCTCTGGTTCGCTTGGAGCCAGCACATCAACCTTACTATTCTCTCCTCCTCCCCCAATGGCATTGATATTCTTATCTAATCCCAAACGCCCACCCAAAACCCTGATGCCGCCCCGACTCCCTGGCTCTGTTCCTTTACTTATGGCCCTCCGGACCATCAGCAGAGAAATGCCTACTGGAGATCCATCTCTCAGATGGCAGGTGCTATCACTATTCCCTGGATTATTTTAGGCGACTTAACTGTATTACTTGCAAGGAAGAAAAATTTGGTAGGATCACTTACGACAGCTCTGCGCCTAACCCTCTGGAAGATTTTATCATTGACACATCGATGACTGATCTGGGATACTCCGGCGTACCTTTCACTTGGTCGAACAAACGACAAGGGCTCAACTTGATAAAGCAGCGCCTGGACAGAGCCCTGACCTCCATTCCCTGGCGCACGACCTTCCGGATGCCTCCATCCAAAATCTCCCAATTATTGGATCTGATCATGGCCCTATTATTCTTAATACTAATGCGGATCGACCCAATCTCCCTAAGAAATTCCACTTCCAATTGGCCTGGATAAAGCATGATCAGTACCACAACGTCATCAGCAAAGCGTAGACTGAGACCCAAAGGGGTTCCCGACAGTTGCGCCTCTACAGAAAACTGTGTCAGACTAAGAAAGATCTTATCGCTTGGAACAAAACAGAGTTCAATTGCACTCCCATCAATATTCAAAGACTCTGGGATCAAATCAGCGATATCCAGAAAGTGCCTCTTACAACGGACGCAAATCGGCTTGAGCAAGACCTTCAGCAGCAGCTCAACAGGGTGCTTGAGCAAGAAGAAGCTATCTAGAGAGACAAGTCCAGGGAGCTCAGGCTTAAGGTAGAGGACATAACCACCAAATTCTTCCATCTCTCTACTGTTTGCCGGCGCAGACAGAACACGATTAAGCAGATTCGGCGGCCTGACAGATCTTGGGGCCATGACCGTCAAGACATTGGAAACACTTTCGTATAATTCTACCAGGACCTGTTCACCACCGGCCAACCCCCAGTCTCTATCCAGGACCTCAATATTATTGATAAGACTATTACGGACGAAGATAATACCATGCTCACTCGAGACCTCTCCATGGGCGAGCTTAAAGAAGCCCTCTTCTCCATAAACCCGCACAAAGCACCGGGACCAAACAGTTTTACCCTGTTGTTCTATCAAAAGTCATGGGATACTGTTAAGCATGACCTCCTAGGGTCACTAGCGCCTTCTTCTACACAAGGAATCTGCTTCAGGAGTTCAATCACACGAACATCATGCTCATACCCAAGAAGAAGAATCCAGAAATGCCAGATCACTACCATCCGATCAGCCTGTGCAATGTCAAGTTTAAGCTTATTACTATGATTCTGGCAGCTAGGCTCAAGCCTCTCCTTAATAAAATCATATCGCCTTCCCAGAACGCTTTTATACCTGGCAGACAGATTTTCGATAACATCATTATGGCTCAGGAGCTTCTTGGGGCCATGAAAAAGAAAAAAGGAGCCTCGAGCTACATGGCGGTGAAGCTGGACTTAAGTAAAGCCTTTGACCGTGTGGAATGGAGATTTCTTGACGAAACCATGAAATGCATGGGGTTCTGCGCCAAATGGTGTGATTGGATAAAGCAGTGTATCTCTACTATGGCTCTCTCTTTTAATATCAACGGGACCCCTTTCAGTTTCCTGAAGCCAGGTCAGGGACACCGCCAAGGCGATCATTTATCCCCCTCTCTCTTCCTTATCGGCTCTGAGGTCCTCTCCCGCATTATCATCCAAAAAGAGCTCAATGGAGACCTCCACGGGATCAAAATGGCTCGTGGCAGCACGCCCATCTCTCATCTCTTGTTTGCTGATGACAGTTTCATTTTTTGTCGGGCAAACCTCGATGAAGCTGGCCACCTCAAAGATGCCCTCAATACCTTCAAGCTTGTTTCGGGATAGGAGATAAACTACGGTAAATCTTGTATCCTTTTCAGTAAAAACTGTCACCATCGGTATCAGAAGCTCATTCAGAGCATTCTCCACATAAAAAAAGACGCTTCGGGAGAGAGATACCTGGGAGCCCCCCTCACCTTTGATATATCAAAAAGCCTTAACTTTCAAGACATCATTGCAAATGTCTCTAGCAAGATAGAAGGATGTTAAGGAAAGCAGCTTTCCCAAGATGGACGGCTCACCCTCATTAAAGTTGTTAACTCGGCGATTCCTTCCTTCCACATGTCCATTTTCCCCTTCCCCGCCAAAATTTGCAATAAGCTCGACGCCATCAATACCATATTCCTCTGGGGGACAAATAAGGAGGGGAAAACCAAATCCCAACTTATTAAATAGAAGCAGATCTGCCGCCTATCCCGTCTCGGGGGGTTAGGTATTCGTACTGCCACCCACCAGAACCAAGCTCTGATGGCCAAGTTCTTCTGGAGCATCATCAAAGAGCCAAACAAACTTTAGGCATACAACATGACCAGCAAATACTCGCCTAAGGAGTCTCCTATGATCACTATGGCCCAGCCTCATGACTCTTGGATTTGGAAAGGTATTTTGAAGGCGCGTGACCATATCTGGCCCGACCTTTGTTGGCACATTGGTGATGGAAAGAGCGTCGATTATTGGCTTGAACCCTGGATCCCTGGCATCAGATTTGGTCAACCGGCCGGCCCTTCCCCCTTTGCGTGGTCTATTTCCCGGGTAGCCGACCTCATTTGGACGGAGAGACGGACTTAGAAAGTTCACCTTATCCATTCCCTCTTTCATAAGGACATTGCTAACCTCATTTTAGCCATCCCGCTTAGCCGGCACCCCGCAAATGATACCCTCCATTGGCGACTGGAAAAGAACGGCATCCTCACGGTTAAATCTGTGTACAATCGCGTCATTTGCCAACAGATCTCGGCACCAAGGTTTGACCACCGACGCCCCTGAAAAGCCTACTTGGGAGCAAATTTGGTCTATGGATGTGCATTTCCGCATTCAGTTCTTCCTCTGGAAAGCCATCCACAACGGCATTCCTACCAAAGCAAATCTCTGGCATGGTGAGGGAGATTGGGACCCCATTTGTCCGAGATGCGGCGTGGATGATGAGACCACTACGCACTCCCTATTTTTTTGCCCCAAAAACCATGATGTCTGGCATTCTTCTGACCTAGCGCTGGATTTTTGAATTGGCAATTTACTGAGTCGGTCAGAAAAGTCATTCAAGAGTGTTATGCCTTGAAAGGGGGTAATACCAACCTCTCTCGCTTCTGCAGTAACCTCAGTTCTATCATGTATATCCTCTGGATCAGTAGAAACGAGATGATCTTTGAGCAAAAGCAGCAACATACTGGGGAGGCCCTTAAGAGGGCAAAGATTTCTCTCATCCCCATTAATGAAGTGGCTTCTCACATTCCTAAACCCATTTGGATCACTCCCCGGACTTAATAAGGATGGCACGTCATTTTCGTGGACGCCGCCTGGAAAAACGCTGACAGAACAGGTGGAACAGGTTTTGTTATTAAATCGCATATGAGTATTGTGTGTTGTGCAGGTTATGATTTTGTCCGCCCTTCAGACCCAGAAGAAGCTGAGGCGGCCTCAGTGATCCGAGGGATGGAGGCGGCACACAATCTAGGGATGGATAGGATCCTCATTTTGACAGACTGCCAGCGTCTCGTTCATGCTTTCCGAGACAGATCGGAGGACTTATCATGGGGTGCCCTCACCTTGGCCCAAGACATTCGTGCCCTCGCCAGCCATTTTAGGGACTTCATTTTGGATTATGTTGATCGTCGTTGTAATATGTCAACACATTATTTTGCAGCTAGGGGTGCAGTTTCCCCCCACCACCACCCTTTATTTTGTTTTGAGCCATCAGTGGCTAATGATCTTGTAAACTCGGTTTTGCCCAGCCGTTCGGCTGTCTTTTTTTAATATATTTCTCTTTTCCTAAAAAAAAAAAAAAAAAAGGATATATCTCCTTGACCATGACCGTGAATACATTGTATCAAAGATCTGCTGTTGGATATATAATCCTGATGTATATAACAGAGTTGTTGAATTTTTATTTTGTAGTCTTAGCTTTGTTTAAAGCAGCTGGCATTCAATCTTCTCGAGTTGCTGCTTTTATCGGCTTTTCCAGATCTTGATGATGTCGTTAAGCAGATGCATAAGGATAAGCAGAAGTTTGGACACCTGGAAGTGATGTAGATACACTTCAAGATTGCTTGCAAAGTGATGTAGATGCATGAGGCAAGGTTCCTCCCGTGCTTGATTTGCAAAGTTATCGATTTTGTATTCTCATCTTGAGGTAGTTTAGTGTTTTCGTATTCCCAGTTGCATGGTTTGCATCTTATACGTAGTTATTTTTTCGTTCGAATCTGGCAGTGCAAGCTAATTAGGTGAGCCTCTGCTGGATCAGATATCTGTAATTACCTTTTAGGAGGATACTTTGAGCAAAATATATAAAACAAAATAAAATTGATTGAGATTAAGTTCTTATAAATGAAACTCCATGATTCCCTCTCTTCTTTTTTGGTCAATCCTTGATGCGGTTCCCTCTTTAGATATTGAGGTTATTATTGCTAGCCAATTAGTTAGGTTAAGACTAGTCTCAGTGAACAGTGATTCATGACTGAACTTTGTTACAGAGTAAAAGAGTTCCTAGGTTTATATTTTGGGTCTAGGAAATTTCATAAGTTTATGGTTGCACAGAGCACATAATTCTAGGATCTTGGTCTTTCTTGGTCTGCAGGGAACAAACAAATTTCTGCAGATAATTCCATCTTTCTTGATTTTCACAATTGTTCTCCATGAAATTTCTGAAGGGTGCTAATTTTTTTCTTGCACGCTCCGCAATATTTCCCTTAAACAGCCTCCATTCCTTTCTTTCGAAAGATTTTATGTGGGATCGTTTTCTTCCAGATTTGAAGAGCTTTCCCCAAGGACCTACACGTAAAGGGAATGAATGTGATTTGTGTTTATTTACGGGATACCAACACAAGATCTGTTGTAACGGAAAATTAAAGAATGCATGTTAGGTGACATGAACATGTCCCTATTATACAGAAAGAGTCAAGAACCTTATCTCTTCCCACCGACTCGCACCTAGGGCACTTTGTTTTTAGCCCAACTAATTAATTAGATATAGACAAGAAAGTTGTGGTTTAAGTCTCTGAAAGAGTTGTTGGATCTGTTCATATCTAGATGAAATCATCCATCAGCAGCAATGGTGGTGGAAGCTTTGCTAGGATTTATGACTTGCAAATTTGGAGATATGCTATGTGTTGTTGAAGCTGTTACTGAATTCTGGTTCTAGTCTCGAATCAGTGGGTCCGTTAGTTTGCCAAGTCTAAACTATGTTTTAAGAGTTGAATGTCTCAAGACTTGCATTCCTGAGACATGCAATTTCAAATAATGTGTTTGGTTTGCCAATGAGAGTTGGACTTTAAACTCCCAACAAATCTCATTCTTGCCGTTTGGCTGACCATGAGATTTATAAATCTAGGATCCTCTGTACATACTTTTTGATAGGGACATTAGACCTCTGTGATAATAAGAATACAATTTCCATCCTATGAATATATCACATAAGAAAGCAAGATTCACCCAACAACCATTTTGACCAAACTAAAAATAACAAAGAAAAGTAAGCATCATATGAAGTCTGTGGTATTATATACTCGCGTCTATCCTTGCGCCAAATTAAATAGACCTGAAAAAAGAACCAATACATAATGCAGAATTTGATAAAGATGCATAAAGGCCAGTTAGAAAATGTAAGTACCTGAAAACAGGTAGCGAGTTCCAAATTTAAGAGACATTGTTATAGCGAGAGATAATTCTAGATATAAAATTTTAGATAAGGAGGTTTGTAGCTCGTGTCTATAACATCTGATAATTTGTAAAGAACCTGTAAATAGCTTTCCCAAAATGTAAATTGTAATTAGAGGAAGTTGTCGCAGCAACAGGAGTAACAAACCTGAATGCATAAATCATTTCAGAGTAAGGCAGCTCTACTTGGTAGAGGAGCTAATCAGTACAGAGTAACGGAGATAGGTAGAAGACATGGGATTTTGCAATTATTCAAAATCGCATCTTTGTCTGATTTTTAGCATTATACTATACTGGTAAACAAGGCCTTCAGTCAGTTGACGTCGCACTTGAGCTCTGTATATTTTTTCAGCAATACTCATCATCATAACAACCATTGCATTCAGGCTTGTAATAAACTGAAAGCTCTACCCTGTAAAAAGAGAACCAAAACTATTTTGAGCACAATGACAGTCTATAATTGTAATTGTAGGACAAGCATAATTGTATTACTCAGTTGCAAACAGCAGTAACAAGTAGTTTAAATATGCAGTAATAGTAAAAATACCCCTGATTTCGTATCAACTGAAACAAGCAGCAGTTTAAGAGTGATAGGTACTGCTGTTATATACCCCAGATATGGGTTTACATGTGCATTAACAGCAACAGCAGTTTAAGAGCAACAAGCAGCAGCAACTAATGAAGAGCAGCAACAATTAAAACTTAATTATAGCAACAACTAAAACTCGATTACAGCAACAACTGAAACTCGATTACAGCAACAACTAAAACTTGATTACAGCAACAATTGAAACTCGATTACAGCAACAGGAGATGAAATAACAACAACTTCTTTAACTCCACTTGTACAAGAGCAAATGATCATTATAAGATGAATAAGTCCATACCAAAACAACATAAATAAGGTAGTCAAAATATTCCCTCCCAAATCCTTCATCAACGATTAATAATAAGAAAATGAGTCTTTAGCCAAAACTCCTTAGCATCATCTTTCATTGCAAGAAACATCCTTGCCATACCTGTATTAGTGGCAAACATTTCCATTGCTTTCACTTTTGCCTCAGGATCTAACATTTCCAACTTTTCAAGCTCTTCGATTACCTTCTCCATAAGGGCATCTTGATCACGGCTTTTGAACATCATTGCATCTGCAACCTTAGAAATGCATTCTTGAAACCCTTTCAGTTGCTCAGACACCAACTCACCTGATGATCTATTTCTGTGTCTCTTAGGGGCAATATTAGATGTTGATGGATTTAGAGAGGTGACAACTTCTGGAAATGGTGATTCAGCTTGGGGTGGTTGGTTCCCTATTTCAGGAGCATAGTTGTGATCATGTTCTTCCCCCATATCAACATTCGTATTTCGAATAGTTGTCGCATGTGAGTCATTGGCTTGATCATTGCCAAGTATCTCTGCAATCTCTTCATAGTTAGACAAAGGCTTTCCTTTGAATTTCTTCAAGTGTTTCCTTGTCTATTTAGAAACAAGTAAAGCGGTATATTAATCATCATAGTACAATACTTTATAGAGGTAAATGGTTTCAATGAAAAAAGAGTATTTTGTTTGAAAGTAAAATACAGGTGTATGCCTTGTGAATTTTCTTTCAAGGATGTGATGCTTTAAGATAGAATGTTATGCAATACTTTTTTTGCAAAAAAATAATATAAGTGTGTACCTTCAAAACTTCTTTCCATAAGGCCTCGTCGGCGACTACTATTTTCCTTTCTTCATCCTACCCAAAACCGCTAATATTCTTCATCTCCTTCACAACATTATGATGTAACCGCCAAGTCTTTAACCAACTTCGAACATTGGTCGTAGTAATCTCCATATTCAATCCCTTGTTTCCATTAAATACTACAGCATTGTAAGCTGACAATTTCTACCCATTGTCATTATTACCGCCTTTAGCCAATTGCTCATGCAATGTGTCTAGGAGAATGCGATCCATCATATCATCCCAAATAACCTTACTTTTTCCTCCATCGCCCTCATCATCTTCGTTTATAAAGACATGTGGCTCTGAATCCGTACCTATCACCACGATGAAAAGAAATTTAAATATGCAGCATAAGAATATAACATTTACATCTCTAGCTACATGTAAACCCATTTTTTTTTCACCTCAAACATGTAGTTTCACAAGAAAAACAAAGCACAAGAAAGTTTAAAGCCAATTATCACATCTATTAAAGCTGATACCGTCTTCATTAAAACTTAACACAAATACTTCCAAATATATATGCAAAATATACTTGGCAAATATCCTAAACTACGGATGATGGTTATATTCATACAACATAGTCTCAGCTAAATGATCCTTAAACCCTGTCCATGTTGTAGATAGTTGAAGTGCAGCCATGTCCTCTCGCTCTCCAAAACCCTCATGTGGTTCTTCCTAAGGTGTGACCCATTCATCACCCATATCATATGGGTCCACTTCTAATATAAAATTGTGAATAATGTAACATGCCATTACGATCATTGTTTGGGTCTCAATGTTATAAAAAGGATACGATATGAGATGAGCAAAACGTTTCTTCAACAGGCCAAATGCTCTTTCAATCACATTTTGCAAAGATGAATGACGATAGTTGAAGAGCTCTTTTGCATTAGTAGGGGCTCTTCCATCATGTTTCTTAAGGTATACCTTACACCACGATATGGTACTAGAAAACCAATGGCATTAACAAACCCGGCATCACCCAAGTAGAATTTACCTAATAAAATGAAAGATGGTAAATACGATGTAAAAAATATATTAAGATCGTGCCATAAGCGATTATTAAAAATACCTGTAGGGATAGTGAAAGGGTCTCTTGGATCATTTACCGCCGCTCTAAGCATCCTACTATCGTGAACCGAACCTTCCCACCCAGCCAATATATATGTTATTCTCATGTTAAATCCACATGAAACCAACACATTCTGCCTTATGTCTCCATTTCTATTTCTATACCTTGGTCAATCTTCCACCAGTACACTGGCATGTATAAAGGTTCCATCTATTGCACCTACACAATCCTTAAAATAATGGTTTGCCCATGGCCTATTATCGTTACCCATTACCGGAGAAATCGGCAGTTGCGGGCTTAATAAGATCCATACCCAACTTAAGAATTGCTCGTAAAACTCTGTGAAAGTATTGAGAGATCATGTAACCTGATCGGATCAAATCAAACTTAACTTGAGAGTTTCGTATATCATGCCCAATTACTAGAAGACAAATTGTAACTTGCTCCTTAACATCTACAAATCATAATTTATTTAACCCTTTGGTCTCTAGTCCAGAGCAAAGATAATTGAATGTCATTCGATTCATACGAAGCATTTCGTGACATTTTGTATCACTTTCTTCATATAATCTTTTTAAATAAAGATGTTTCTCATCATCTCTATTGATAGTCGGCAACCTATCTACATAATTCATTGATTCGGCTAATACAATTGCCGGGCATTTCACAATTAGTATAGTACACGCAGCAACAGCATTATCATCATCATCAGAGTCCATCTATTAAAGAGAAATTATAGTGATTAAAACATGGGGATAAGATCAAACAAATCTCCTAAATCATCGAACCCACTTCCTAATTTGTCAAAAGAAGAAGAAAAAACTTTCAAATCAAGAAACTCTCTTTTTAGTTTGCCATATAAGCATAAAAAATCCAAAATCCAAAATCCAGCAATCCCACATTTTAATTTTGCAGAAAAAAGATGAAAGAGGAGAAAATAGAAAACAATTGACACTTAATTATAGCAAACAGTTTAAGAGCAACAAGCAGCAACAACTAAAGAAGAGTAGCAGCAATTGAAACTTAATTATAGCAATAACTAAAAATCGATTGCAACAACAACTGAAACTCGATCGATTACAGCAACAACTGAAACTTGATTACAGCAGCAACAAAAGAGCAAATGATCATTATTATTTTGCAGAAAGAAGATGAGAGAAAGAAGAAAAGAACCTGAATCACAACTTTGAGAAAGGAAATCATAGCTTTGAGAGAGAAGATTCATACACGAGAGCAAATGATAGTTTGTGTAAAAGCTTCATAGAGTTGGAAAGAAATTTTCGGGGTCTATCTCCTTTTCTTACTCCCACAAACTCCCATGAAGAGAAAGATTTCTAAATCTCACCTATTATGGTAGGAACTGAACAGAAAACAAAGTGGTTTTTGGATTTCCCGCGGAGGCTTCAATGTTATAAGATTTGGTCAAACAAACATGAGTTGGAGTTGCAACTACCACAACTTGTCATGTATCACGTGTGAGACTTGGCAAACAAACAGTTCGACAAGGGGGTGAGCTTTCTACCATGAAGAAATATAGTTTGTCCTTGTGTGTGTTAACTACTTTAAGTTTAGGCAAGGGTAAACTGTTATTGTCATAGTCTATTGCAATGAAATAAAGAGGGCATCCGGAGGTAATTGTTGTAGACTTAAGTGAGCCAATTGCACAAGAAGTCGCGACTCTATGGCTCTTCGTAGTGATCTAGTCTTTCTTCTCTACAATACCTTGATAAGAGTGAAGTGGATCTTACGAACTCATCTGATTGGCTTCAGGTATAGAGCTTGCTTCTTTCTTTACTTGAGTTACGTTAATTTGGGTGCGATCTTTACGAAATCCCTTTCAATACCTTATGTCAGTATTTTCATCTCTTTGAGAGTTGAAGTGCTTGATCTTTCTGACTACTTGACAAGAGTGAAGTGGATCTTACGAACTCATCTGATTGGCTTCAGGTATAGAGCTTGCTTCTTTCTTTACTTGAGTTACGTTAATTTGGGTGCGATCTTTACGAAATCCCTTCAATACCTTATGTCAGTATTTTCATTTCTTTGAGAGTTGAAGTGATTGATCTTTTTGACTACTCTTTTGTTATTGGACACCCAAATGGTTGTCCAATCTTACCCATCTTGTTTGAGAGTTCCATAGTCCCAAGTGCCATTCAGAAGTTAACTGCTCTTATAGTTTAAAGTTCTCGATCTTTCTTATTGCAGTACCTAATTAGGTTTTATCAGGAACCTAATTGGGTTTATAACTTTCTAATCTTATACAATAGCAGTACCTAATTGGGGATCCCCACTACCTTCAAATATTATGCAATTTGTGAAAGCTATCTTTGTCCTTCAACATTGTAGATATCTAGATCTTTAGGAAATTCATCTGGATCTATTGCATTTAGTTTTTTTTTATAATTAG
The DNA here is from genome assembly GCA_014058105.1 of Kingdonia uniflora. Taxonomy (NCBI): domain Eukaryota; kingdom Viridiplantae; phylum Streptophyta; class Magnoliopsida; order Ranunculales; family Circaeasteraceae; genus Kingdonia; species Kingdonia uniflora. The sequence continues at coordinate 1,053,479 of JACGCM010002668.1, forward strand.
GAATTCCTTAAAGGGTATTTTATCCTAAGTTTATTTTTCCAAATTCGTAAAATTGATTTTTTTCCTCATTTTCAACTCACAAGTATTCCATTGGAACTTTGTTGTCTCTCTTCACTTCAAATCCTGGACCTTGTATATTCCCATATTTCGAGAAGCTTATGAAGATGTTTCCACAATATGAGTCTTATGGCAACAGAGAAAGCACAGGAAAATATTTTCTTGTATCCAATTTTAAATTATGCAAAGCTAAGTGAGAAAGTGGCTTGCCTTGAAATAAAAAATAAAAAAATGTGAGAAAACGTGGTTGCTGATAGGAATTGAACTTAAGTATAACAAATTGCTTACCCCTGTAACAAGCATGAACCTTTGAGGTAGTTCAATCAGGAGAGGTCCCTAGAGAAATAACTACTCTTTTGAGGTTGCGGTTGTGGGGAAAATTCCATAGAAGACTGGAAGCTTGCACTTGAAGATTGTGTATTTGGGCTACTCAAAGATTATTATATAAGCGCTAGTAGGAAATTGTAATTTGGTACTTCTAGTTTTACATTACGTAATCATTAGTTGTAGAACCACATTTTATTTTCCTAGTGAAATGATATAATCGTTGTTTACTATCTTTAACTGCATTCTTCTTGTCTTTTTTTTTCTTCTATTTTTGCTTTATGTTGTTCATCCAAATTCCATGTTTCTCGTAAAATTTGTGTTTATGCTAAATGGGGAAGTGTTACCCATGTGTTCGCTGCAACTAAGAGGTAAGAGCATATGCAGCAGCTAGGTGGGTGAATTCAACCAAATTTACCCCCAATCCACCCCACGGCAGTTTAACTCAAAAACAAGGTAAATATTACTCATCGCACATTACAAGAAAAACTACTTTTAGGGATGGCAAAAAAGTGTCCCAAAAGGCTACTAATCCGTCCTTACAACTATTAGGGCATCTTTAGAGATGACAAAGTGTTGTCCCTTTAGGGTGGCATCCCAAATACATTAGGGACGGACACATCCGTTTCTAATACTATTAAGGACGGCTTTAGAGATGCCAAAAATCCGTATCTAAAAGTCTTTGTTTTTCAACTCCTTTGGGGACGGAGTGCAACCGTCCCTAATACATAATATTAGAGACGAATTTGTTTGTCCCAAAAAGTATGGCGCCAAATTTTCCCGCTAGTGCCAATATTATTGGGGATGGATTATTCTGTCTCTAATACACAACATTTAAGATGGATTTGTTTGTGTCTAAAAGTATGGCGCCAAATTTTCCCGTCAGCACCAATATTATTGGGGACGAATTATTTTGTCTCTAATACATAACATTTGAGACGGATTTGTTTGTCTCTAAAGGTATGGCGCCAAATTTTCCCGTCAGCGCCAATATTATTGGGGACAGATTATTCTATCTCTAATACACAACATTTGAGATGGATTTGTTTACCTCTAAAAGTATGGCACCAATTTTTTTCACCAGCGCCAATATTAATAGAGACAGAATAAATCGTCCCTAAAGAAGAATGTTAAATATAATATTTTTGCAATTTGAATTACGCCCCTATTAGATAGTATAAATCATTCATCAACCACAAGTTAATTTAAAAGAGATAACAATTTATTTACAAGTTCCACAAACACTAATTTTATATAAATAAATAAGGTCTCAATCCACCTAAAACATTAAAAATTATTGTTCAATCACTAAATACAACTTACAACTTGAGCATTCAAATTAATTATCCAACCTCTTACGTACAAAACATGGAACCTTTGACACATGAATAATACCTTTACGTATAATAAACACTTGTTTGTATCGTTCTTATAATTGTTAAGAAACAACCTGAAACAAAAAAAAATTCAAATTGTTACAACCTCAACCACAACATATAAAAATAATTTCAAACCAAAAGATAATAAAATAATGAAATACACATTATGAAACTGAAAATATATAAAATCAAATGACGCGTCAAATCTATATCAGAGTCCTGCGCAGAAGTAAATCAAATAGGAGAAATCCTACTAAAATTCGGCAGAACATACACTATAAATTGAATGTTTTCATTTTGTGCCTGCTAGAAAATATATACAATTTATACACTCAAGTGAATAACGTAATCTTTCGGTTTAAGAGCGCTTAGGGCCAGTATACACACAGCACACTCCCAATTCTTAAGATTATGAAATTCACACAAATCACACGACAATTGGATATCACATTAAGGTCATATATCAACTCGAGGGTTGATAATATATATAAATCTCAACAATAACAAACATTAGGACCTGATTAAGTATAATTTTATAGCATGAGTATAAATATCTAGAAGTTGTAACACTATACCACCATATGCTACTCGACACGTAGTATGGTGAAATGTAAAATATTCGTATACACCAAGAATAAGCATACCTGAAAGGAGTAGAAGACTCTTGCAACCAGTATTTTGCCCAAAAAGAATATCAGTGCCAATCTACGAAGCAAAAAAAACTGTGAAAACAAAGTTATGCCACTATATCATGTTGGTCTACAAATGTCATATGTTGGTTAAGTCATTTTTAGCTCTAAAATACTAACATATCGGGTCAAAAATCGCACTAATGAGATCATTACAACAACAAAAGCAGAAGTCAACTATATTCAAGATTTATTATCTAGAAAAGAAAAACATAGTTACCTTAGCATAATGATCAGCTTTGAGACTCGACAATACTAATTATTATCTGGAAAATAGATGCCTACATGTTGCATGTAATTTGAATCAATCGTTTTAACTTCGACTTGAATTGTATTGTTCACAGAAGCCTTTACATTCTCAATTTCTTACTGGTGTCGAGCTTCTCTCTCGTCAGCTTCTCGTTGTAACTTGGCAAGTTCATCCTCGTAGTTTTGAAATAATAATGATGAGGACCGTGACCTTGCATTTTTGGGACGGGCAACTACTCCTTTGCACAAAACTCATCCTACCACAACACATAGTTCCTACTAAGGCAACATTAAATGCTAAGGATTTTCCATTAGTTCCTGGTACTTTTCTGTTAGTCAGTAGAAAATGGAGTCCTGGTATCAGTTGACCCTTCAACTGCCAATGATTCTGAAAACAGAGGCCATAAAAGATGATCGGCCTGAGTATGACTTTATCCAGGCAATTCTTTACAGTCCTTACCTTCTAGGAGGTCTAACCAAAGATGGCTGGGACATTAAAAAATAGATAGCTACCTTTCTTTATGACTGGATAACTCCAATTCCATCCCAAGTGGTTCCTGGGTTGGACGGGAAGGCAAACTTGATTTCTTTGGAGTCCGGGGGCAAGAAGGGTTGTTTTGTGTACAGTGAAATAAATGATAAAGGTAGTACAAGCATTAAGCTCAGCAACAAATCGGATACTGTAGATTCTGGTTTCAAGCAAGCAGCTAGCTTTAACTTGAGAGAAGGACTTAATGAGTATCATCCCATGAGTTTTGTGGCAAAGGTGGGGGAAGAGGAATTTCTTGCTTATGCCACTGTTTAGCTTGAGAGATGAAAGCTACAGTATATTTTAATATTGGAGCTTGAAAGTGACCTGCAAATCATGTATGAAGTCGCCCCGATTAAGTTATATAGCAATAAAATCTCACTTATTTGATTAGGTCCAATCCTTATACAAAATCGTCACTGCTATACATTAAATCTCACTTATTTATTTATAAAATAAATGTGATAACGATAACTTTTAAGATTGTCATTATATATAGTGCAAAACTATGTGAAGTTTTATAATAGTCTTTCTTAGCAACGATAGCAAGCAAAATCTTACTAAAGAGGGAGTTTCATAATGAAGCAAAAAGAAGAAAATAATACCTGAAAGCTTGACATCTTCAGAAAACTTCTAATAGGGAGCTTTACAGTTTTTATCACTTGATCAATCGCTTTATTCATGGTTATCCCTTTCCATCTGTTGCGGTCTACTAACCCACCAATAATATAGATACTCTTCGGATCAAGTTCCTTCAGCACAATTTCAGAATCTACAGTTAGATAGACTAGACGCTCTTTCTCATCTTGCAGAGCTTCGATATACGAGTCACTTTCTTTCTCGATTATCCATTTGTCAAATCCTGGGAGCCTCTACAGTTGTGTTTGTATTTCTCCTTTGCATCCAATGAGCCAGAGATGGGCTGGCAAAGTACATCTTCCATTCACTACATAACTAAACCTTATCTTCAAACTTAAATCAGTCAACACGATTTTACATCATGCAAAAGGAAAATGTTTCACCTAACAGAAATTTCGGCTATCTAGTACGTACATAGCATTATGCCATTATTGTTTTTTCAAGTCCAAGCCTCATATATATTTGTTTCTTATACTGATACAATACATCAGTTTATATCGTAAAAAAGCACTCCAAGACTGAGTTATATTCACCTGATACAAAACATCTTTCAAACTCTTCCATGGAACTGTCTTAGAGAATTCACCAGATACATATAAAATAAAAGGAAAGAAGTAACTTTAAGATGAAGGAAAAATCACCTTAACATCATATGGTAATCATCGTGTCTTGAAGGTAGCAATTCATCGAGTCTCTTCTTGCCGCTGTGAAGCAAACCGACCCAAGATTCCAAACGAGAAGAAAAATTGGGCAATCAGGATGCACAGGCGAAAGAGCGTTTCTTACATGTAGTAGGGTTGCCTATTAAAAAGTCACACAGCTTGTCAAATAGGTAAGCTTCAAGCTCAAATAGCACAAAAACCTAGCCCTAGTACTAGCAGTAATAAGAAAATGAATAGAACAATAAGTACAACATATTTTTGCTATACTTGCAGCCACAAAAACTTCGCAGATGAAACTACAATTAGAAAGGTTTTCTAGGTGTTGAAGTTGCCCAGTTCTCCATAGATTGCATTCTCTGTTTGAGATGAAAGACTTCCATCTGCAAACATTCGATGTAGAATTAAATCAGAGAAATAGATTAGGCTAGTTAGGGCAAATAAATTACTCTTAAAGATGGGTTCCACTATGTGGATAACCAGTTCAGAAAGTAGAAGTTTCAATAAAATGTGACCAGTCATCAAAACTAAGAACTCATACTTCTCTATCTTAAGATGATTTTTTTTCTTCTAATACATGATTTATTAAAGATAAAAGAGGATCATGTCAAAAAGATTGCATTCGCAATGCCTAGTGTTTTTTACTATCTATTTAGGCCAGACTTTTTTTTCCTTTGCATGGAGGTGTAAAAGGTCTCTCGCTCAATTAATAAACTAAGAGATTAACATCTATACCTGTAACTGGATTGTTCTTGCTCGTTCACCTGCAAAAACTCCCCTAGTTGAATGCAACTCCTACATTACACATGCAATAATATATTTTTAAAAAGTTTAGATACTAGTAACTAAAACGTCAATAGATATAGAAACTTAATGATCAATAGGCAAGAATTCTTCAAAAATAACAATGGCATGAATAAGATAAAATAAAATAAAATCCGGAATATTAAACAACAACAAACAGGAACTCACATGTTGTGCTGTCAATATCCTTTTGGAGGATAACATCAGCCTAAGGTCAAGGTTCTTATCGAGACATGACATGTCTATTACAGAATAATGAACTTGGTTCATTTCCATCTGTAACATAAAGCATAATATAGTTTCAATGGATACGAGTATTAACATAAATGTGATCATAAAATATATTAGCCGGTAGCAAGTATTGTACTTGCCTTGTGAAGTTCCAGCTTTCTGTCAATTCCCATCACACTGAATTTGCATGAAATAATTTGATATTGGTCTTTGTCAAATGGCCAGTCTTTGTCAAATACCTATATTAAATTGGAAGACATTTCACAAGTGAGCTTTAAACTAAAATTTATCAAATAGCACATATGCAACTAGAGAGATAATGAGGTAGAAAAAAAAACCTTCACAATCACATGGTAGAATTCTTTCACCTTGCTAGAAATAAGTTCATTTTTTTTAACAACCCCTTTAAGACTGAATTACAGATACGAGTCGGGCAAATTATTATTGAATGATCTTTTTACTTGATCTAAAGCTGCTTCAACTCCGGAAATTTTGCTAATAGTATTAAAATTGGAAAATGGGATCCTGCATCACCTCACATGAATGCAGACTTAATCACAACTAAAGTTATAGTACCCTCTCTATGAACAATATAATCTCCATTCCATCCTATGAATTGACAAATTATTGAGAATAATGAGAGAAAATGCATATGCCAGTAAAAGTTTTAGGGTAATAAACCTCCTCATACATGTATGACATATCTTAATTGTCAAACATTGTAATTCATATTAAAATTATTTGCCAACTAATCAATAACAACCACTCATGTTTGGTTCAATAAAAGGCAGAGCAATCTTTTCAGAATGTTGGATATTTTACTCATCGTAACCTTTTAACATTCTATTCTTTAATCATGAATAAAGTTTCATTACTTGACAGTCAAATAATGTAGAGAGATATGGTAGCAAACAGTCGCACGGCAGAGTGCCCGGGATAAGAGAGGGGAGAAAAGCAACAAAATATAAAACATTTTGCTCTCCTACTCATCCTTAAAATCATATCCTCCATACTTGCCATAAAGTCCACAAAGAAGTTACCTCAAAAGGCCAAAAAGAAAAAACATACTGCTCCGCAAATAGAGTAAACCCCTAAAATAGACATTTTTGTTCCTTCCCTCTAAACGGCCTATTACGCATTCCTTCGATAATGCCAAAGGATAACAAACGGTGTCCAATTCAGAGCATCATCCCCCTTGGAGACAAAATTAGTGTAGGCCCCCTGCAGGAAAATTGGAAGCAACCTTTGCATAACCCAACTTGAATTTCCAAAGCCAAGGAAGGGCAACTCATATTGTATAAGAAGATGATTGACATTCTCCCCCTCACACATATATCATATATTTACTAGAGTCCAACTTCTAGCAATAAGATTATGATTAGTTAATATTTTTGAAATTATACGCCCAAGTGAAGATACAAAATGTAAAAGGGGCAAGAAGACCAGATGCGAGGTGCTAGAGGGAATATAGATTCTAGAGTGGGAATGGCCTTAATTGAAGAAAATATATATTTAGCTTCTGTGGAACTATCTTCTTGATATTATGAACACTTATGCAAGTTACACTGTAAAAGGAAGCCTTAAGACTAGCCATTAGTTACTCTATAATTTTTTATTTTTTTTATTTTGATCAATCCCAACTTCACTTCATGCTTACTAATTTTTATACGAGTCGTTGCTCTGTGAACTCAGCCTAACGTTGTTCCCTCACTCTAAGAACGAAGCAAAAAATTCACATGATCCAACTCCCAGTTTGAAACTGGTGAGCAAGGTGAAGAGCAAACTTTAGGCCCTTCCTGTCAAGGTGAAGAAGAAATTTAACCTTGAACTCCAGAAAAACACCTTTATAGAGATATGAAAATATGGATTCAAAACCAAAGTTCGATGTTGGCATGTACCAGTGCAAGTCCGGATGACGCATAGTCAAATTAGCTTTTTTACATTGATTAATTCTTCTTCAATTTCTCTAATATAGAACCTTAGATGAATCTCTAAGCATCTTCAATCACGATCTCTAAGCATCCTTTTGTACTAATCATGCACCACTCGATCTATCCACCTTTTTTCAAATACTTCCAGGCTTCAGCTTGACGAAATTCCCTTTCGCCCCCAACATAGTAAACTCCCAATATGTTTGTAGGTAAAGTATAGTAAACTCCCTATAAGACAATGTTGTGGGGACTAAACCTACATTATTAATCTAGAGGGTATAAGAAGAGAAAGAAACTTAAAAGATAACATAACCAATGAGATGTCAAGAAGAAATGCTCGATGAATCAAAAAAGTTAATTAAAACATAACTAATGCATACTTAGTAATGATCTTATAGCAAATTCTTGATGCATTTCATTACCACAAAGCAATATAAGTAATATGTTAAGCACCCATACTTATACTGCACATTACAAACTAAATCTTACCCATGAAAGACAACTTTGTCGAAATGAGCAAGAAAAACCGGCTTCAATACTTCTTCGCACTCTCCCAAACCCATTTTACTCCTCAAATGCTCAATAGACGCTACTAAATATGACTCTATCTTATCAGCTATATAAACCCACGGTGCAATCTTCACATAACTGACATCTACATAATCAAAACAAAATAATCATACCACATTGCATTGTACTAGTACTATCCCAAAATCTTACAACATTCATCTAAATCCATAATAGTCAAATATTGAGAATCTCCTCTTGGAACATACCTGAGGCTCAAATTCTTCAATTTTGATAGAGCATTTGAAAGAACGGTGTAGCCAATTTTATCTTCATAATTATATACACCCATGGCGGACACTTGGTATACCTCACATCTACATAAACAAAAACAGAGATACTATTAACCCAAATTCTAAAATAACACAAAAATAACTAAAATAACACAATAATTCTCACAATCACCTTTCAACAATGACTTATCGAGCATCAAGACCCACAAATCTTTCTCATCGGGCCAAGCAACCCATGATTTGGGCAATACAGAGTCAAGACGAATCGGATGGCTGAGCAACTGATGATCATCAGTTTGTGAGCAAAATATAAACCAGTTCTTAAAGTTATCTTTCGTGGTAACAACGATATCTCCCCCTAGTAGTAATTGGGAAATCTTCTTGAATGTATATTCTTGATTTAGGTATCTTTGTTTTGGAGCAAAAGATGGTTTGAGTGATGATTTGGGTGTCTCTGAGCGTCGTCTGTGGGGAGGAGGAGTGTACGCCATTAAAGATTGGGACTTCTTTTAGTGTTTCTAGAGATGAAAAAGATGGACACTGAGAGGAGAGAAGAGAGGGATTGAGATTGTAGAGAGATGCGTAGATGCATGGTGGAATTAGTAGGATTGTGGAGAGATCGTAGAGATAATGTATCAAAGGGGAGAAAACAAGAAATGACAGTGTCTAAAGTCAAAATTAAATTGTTTTCTCGACTACATCAATTTTTTTGAGCTGAAAATAAGAGAGAAAAGAAAAAAAATGACGGTGGTTCTAAAATAATGACTGTTAATGGAAGTCATATTATTACAACAGAGCAACCAAGTCGTAAATCTACCTCTAAAAGTGTCATTATTTACAGTTTTTGGCCTAGTATTTAGCCACGATTTTTTTTAACAGATACCCTTGACTTTAGTATTTTTTTTGTAGATAAACCTTTGGTTACTACAATAGGCTATTATCCACGATAAAACTTGTGGTACTCTGTCACTGATAAAACATTGGCAAAAACTAAAAACTATTAGTGGTCATTGCCCATTTTTCTTGTAGTGTCAATTAACTAGATTACCAATAGATAGAAGATGACAATGAAAGACACGAGAGTATTGAACGCCTTCATCGCCAAAACTCTCTGACACTCAGCCATGAAAACCCCACAAAACATCACACACATTATCAACCCAATACGTTTAACAATACCCACCAACACTTTAAACTTTGGATTCCCCTATTTCTCTACTACACATCAGAAAGTACTAATTCTAGGAATCATCTATTATGTGGTTGCCAGAGATAAACAGAAACTAGCAATTCAACAAATCATAAACTATCAATTCAGAAAATCACCAAGAGCAACAACAATAAAATTATTAGGGTTTCAGTTTTAGGGTTGTGATCGTGTATTGAGGTTTAGCGTAGTCGCAGAGAGTTGATGGAGGAAGGATTATGGGGAAGGGGAGTTAACTTGCGAGCATGAAATTAGGTTTTTTCGTTCTTAATTTTGCTTTCGTTAACTATACGGGACGGCCATGTCCAGCAGTCCCTAAACTTATACAATTATGGACGACAAAATCTAAGAGTCCCTAAACTTATATTATTATGGACAGAGTAATTATTTTCGTCTCAGAAACTAAAATATTAGAGACTGATACAAAACCATCCCAAATATTTGATTATTAAAGACAAATTTTGCTCCGTCTCTAATATCTGGTCCCTAATAATCATTTTTTTTAGTGGCATATTAGAACTGTGGCTACGGGTAGTCAGCGTTGCGATGACAACATGTGGTTAAATCTTAGGTTCTGGCATGAGAGTGAATCAAACAATGCCACATTGCATATTTGAATTAAATAAAGCCGCGCAGTTCTAAACTGCGTGGCATGGTACGTAAAGAAAAAGCCATTACCTTCTCCATCTCATACTTCGTTTTTCTTCACAAGTTTCCCTCCAAACCAATTAAACTTAAAACCAACATATTCCCAACCTCCTTCAAACCCACATTTTCCTATCGAATTGAACTCTGTTAAGACCCACATAATGTTGAAAGAGTCTAGTTTGCAGTCAGGTTATATATATCCAAAAACGAAACGTAACGTAAACGCCAAAGTTAAGCGAAGGGAGAAAAAAACGGTAACCAACACGTGCCCGTTATACCTCACAGAAAATGATTCTTCTTGACAACTAGGTCTATATTTCTGCTGGATAGAAGGACATACTGTAAGCTTTCTAGAAAAAATTTAAGTGTTATTAATGTTGTTTGCGAAATGTTTGACAAAATGCCAGAATTAAAATTTAAAGTGTTAATGTGTTTTTGTTTTCAGAACTGAGATAAAATACAATGTAGGAGATCACTATATAAGGTATTGAAGTAGTACCAATGGATTGCCAAGTATCCAATGTTGAAGCGGTTGGTCAACGATATGGGTTTCAAAGAGTTTTTGTCGATTAAGATGGGAAACTTTGAAAACCGCTTGATTCATGCTCTCGTGGAACGGTGGTGGCCTTCCACCCATACATTTCACTTCCATTGCGCGAAACTTGGCTTTACATCATTAGACTTCGTCATGCTAACGGGATTATTTTGTGATATTGGTATCGAACTCCCGTATAACGATAAGTACTCGAGTTTTGATGAAGTAAAAAAGATGTTCCCCGGAATCACAAACAATGACATCATGTATGGTAACATCACTCTCGCGTATTTAAAAATGTAGAAAGTGGTTTTGAATCCAGAACTCAATAATTACAACCACGACATGGATATAGTGTATAGGGGATTTGTTGGGTATATGATGGGTAATATATTCTTCTCAAATGCTAGCACATCTCTTCCACGGGTTATTTTGCAACTTTGAGAGACTACCATATTATAGGTGCATCGAAGTTTGACTGGAGTACTTCGATTATGGTGGCTTAATATAGGGGACTAGATGAAGTCTCAGTTCTTAAGAATGAAAAGGGGAAGAAATCGGTCACAAGCTTCTGTGCGATGTTAGAGTTTTGGTTCTTTGAGTATTGTTGGGTTAGAATATATCTAGTGAAGGTTCCGAACTTCAACCATGTTTATCCCCGTATAGGTGCATGGAAAAATGAAATGGACAATTCGGGGTCCAAAATCTATCATTATTTTGCTGTGATTAGAAAAATGATAGAATTAAAGGACATAAGCAACATAGATTTGCAACCATGGCTGAGGTCTAGACAATCAATCCGTTCAGAGGTAAGACATACAAAAATGCTTAATTCAAAGAGGGTTTTTTTGGTTTCAGTTCCATACAGAATGGTATGCTTTGGTATTTATGAGACCGGTATATGCGCCAGAACACCGGGCACGATAGTGTTTCCTATGACCCCCCCCCCCCCCCCCCCAACTAAGAGATTATAGAATTTCCGCGATACGATCGAGAGTTGTATCAGGGATTCAAAGATGTTGACTTCTATAATGGAAACCATTATCTCATTGATGATGTGGATTGCATGACATATTGGCGTTTGGCTCATCTAAATCCCACGATCAGTTACACTTTAGTCAAGATAGCCATAAATATAAGGATGTTCAGGTGTGATCTAGTTAGGCCCGATATACGGGTGCCACCTACTTCGAGTTTAGCTACGTCTTCTCATGTGGAAAACTATGGTGTTGATGCAACTGGCGAGGATCATGATATTGGATGGTTCATGGATATGGCGGGAACCAGTGGAGAACGTAGACGAATACCGATCCTAGCCATTCATGTACCATATCCGCGTCCACCTAGGTATACTATGGATGAGTTGTGGCATCAAATCATTGGAATGCGGTATGCTGCATATGAAGATTTGAGGTAATATGCTGAATACACAGGGGAGTTAGATGAATAGCTGAGACAATCACAAGATATTATCTGAGTTACGGGAGAGAGACTACCTGATATATCTATTACCTACCAGACAGAGCCAGATGTACAATGTACCTATGACGAGAGTCTCGCACGTGGCAGATGCGCCCGCCAAACAAAGAGAGGTCATCCTACTTAAGCTTTTATGTATTTATTGTATTTTGTTTTACTTGTTTAAATTCTCATTTCTAGTATTTCTTTTTGTTTAGAACTTTGATATGCTATGTTTAAACTATGTTTAATTGATTATGCATTATGTTTGAGAATTATATGTTATGATACTTGTGTTTGGTTCAATTATGTTTGTTAATACTTAGTTTTTTCAAGTGTTTGAAGAAATACCCCATAGAGAGGAGCTTATAAAACACTAAGTGATGATAATTTTACAATAGAGGGAAGGTGTTTGAGGAAATGCCTAAAAGAGAGGGAGAACAAAAAAACTAAATATAAAGATATGCACATATAAATTAAATTCATCCAGACCTAGTTGCGCAGTTCAGAACTGCGGGGCAAATAAGAGAGATACGTGGCTCCATCTAAGATGCCTATATAACTTGCAGTTTTGAACTGTGGGGCAAGGTCTGCATGAAATATTCTTTGCTCCCCTCTCCATACTTTATTTTCTTGGTGATCAAAACGGCTATATTTTTGAAAAAAATTGTTTAAAAATTTATCCACAACTTCATTTCTACTATGTAGGATTAAGAGCATTCCAATTGTGTTTACAAAAGTAGCATCTACATGCCCGTGGGTTTGAAAGAATATTTATTAGATAAAACGTAAACATTTGGTGCCACATATATAAGGAGGGTGGAAAATTTAAGAAGTTGTCAAAAGACTAAGTACCTTTTAAAATGGTGCCCAATTATTCTTTTAAACAACTTCTTTCTTTTTATGTTTGAAACAGGGGTGACAATGGCTTTGTTCAAGTAAGGATCAGTGTTGATCTTGATCAGATCTGCTAAGGAACCAAATCTACAAAATTATACATTTAGCTAGGTGTACGACTACTATGTCTCATGATCGCTCTTACACTAAATATTGCTTGAAACCAAATCGAAATTTATCATTTTAAAGGCAGTTTAGTCATTCTCTATTTTATTTTCCAATACTTAGAGTTTGGTACGTACTTCACTTTTATCTTGGCCACCAACTTTTTCCTACTATGTTTTTATCTCTATTAATAGGTCAAAACTAGTGGATGTGTAGAAAGAGGAAATGTAGAGTCTTTGCCACATTACATAATGGAACACATCATCACCTATTACACCGCCAAGTTCATGGCCACAGACACGTAGTAACGCTCAGATCTCTTTGATCATATCCCCAAACAAGTGGCAGATGCAGAAAACAATGATCTTACTTCTTGCCCAACCAATTATGAGATTAAAGACGCAGTATTCTCAATGGATGGAAATAGCGCCCCCGACCCAGATGGATTCTCTGGAAATTTCTACATAACATACTGGGAAACCCTAAGTTCTGATGTTTAAGCGGGGATATCCTCTTTCTTTCAGGATGGTTTGATTCCTATAAACTTTAACTCCAACACCATTGTACTAATCTCTAAGATCCATAACCTGTCCTCGATTCAACATTACAGACCTATCTGTCTCAGTAACTTTATCTTTAAAGTTATTACAAAAATGTTAGCTACTCGGCTCTCTCCAATTGCTGATAGATGTGTTTCGAAAGACCAGAGTGCCTTTATCATGAATAGAAACATTCATAACAATATATGCATGGCCTCTGAAATGGTGAATGAGATTAAAATTAAGAGAAAGCACGGCAATGTGGCACAACATTAAGCACCTTTGGGTTTGCTCTAAAATTTTGTACTTGGATGCAAACGATTTTCAGCAACAGTATGATCTCCATTCTTATCAATGGTAACCCATAAGGATTCTTTCGGATGTCTAGAGGTCTCAAGTAGGGTGACCCTCCCTCTCCAATCCTCTTTGCAATTGCAGAAGACGTACTCAGCAATAACCTCTACAAGGCTAAAGAGTAATGTAGAATACAAACCATGACATCAACAAAGCTTATGCACGGACCAACTCACCTTTTCTTTGCAAATGATATTTTTCTTTTTGTGAATGGGAACAACATATGCCTGCGACAGCTCAAGCTCATCCTCATAGACTATCAGATTATGTCTGGGAAAGAGATAAGTGTGGCGAAAAGCAAGATTTTCATGAGCATTATTCCTTTCTCTCGTAGAAGATGTGTTACAGAAATTTTTGGGTTCAAGGAAGGTAAATTTCCTTAGACATACTTGGTAATTCCACTCATACAAGGGAGGGTCACAAAGCAAGCCATATTTCCCTTGATCAAAAAAATTAGAAATAGGGCTAAGAACTGAGCAGGTAGCATGATCTCTTTCCAGGGACGGGTTATACTTGCAAAGTCAATCCTGAAGAGCATACCCATACATAATATGACAGTCTACAAGTGGCCTCGGTCGCTTATTAAAGAGGGAGATAATATTCTTAGAATCTACCTATAGGCAGGGGATCCGATAAAAATAAAAGGCATGACGGTGAAATGGGAAAAAAGTATGCAAACTGATTAAGGAAGGGGGCATTGGTGTCCGTAGTCTGGGAAAAGTAAACAATGCGATGTTTTGCAGACTTCACTGGGTCTTCAAATAGGGAACAAAAGACTGGGCAATATTTCTCAAATCAAAATTCAGTATTAAGAGTTGAGACACAATTTGATACCACAAACCCTTTACTATCTGGTTTGGTATCCAAACTGGAGCTGCCCTCTCTAAACATTACATTGGTTGGCTCATCGGCAATGGCAAGTAAATAGATTTCTGGAGAGACACATGAGCTACAGAAATCTCTATCATGGAGTATATAGATCTACCCAAAAATATGTGGAAACACTGTACAGCTAAGCTTAGCAACTTTATTAACCCACAAGGATGGCAATTCCCTGATGACATTCGGCTCCTCCTTCTGACACTTAGAATAAATATTCAGCTAATCCAGTATAACCCTAATAACCATGACACTATGATTTAGAAACCAGACCTACGAGGGGTATTCTCAACCAAGAATGCATTTGAAACTCTGCGTAAACGTGAAGATACGGCATGGTGGTAGAAATACGTTTGGAATAACGCAATTCACCCAAGACTGAGAGGCTTCACATGGCGGTTATTGAACCATCTCCTTCCAATGGACGACACCATTATGAAGAAAGGTATCCCTCTAGTCTCGGTTTGCCACCAATGTAACAATTCTATGGAAACAGAAAAGCACTCTCTTCTGCAATGCTCATTTATGGTCTCTCTCTGGCAGTGAGCTACCAATTGCTTCTCTTATGATCCTATTACACTGACATACACCTGGAGAAGAATCTTAGAAAGAGGACAAGGGTATAGTACATACATAAAAGATTTCTTGGTAGCCATGGTCTTTTCTATTTGCAACAACATTTGGAAAGCAAGGAACAAATGGAAATACGATGGTTTCAAGCTTCCTCTCCATGCAATTACGCTGTACATCCTTACAGACATTACATATATGGCCCACCTCTCTAAAAATACTATGAACAATACTATACATGACCTCAAGATCATAAAGGCGTTAAATGTTTAGTGCAGACCACGACAGGGTAGATTCATCAAGATCTGTCGATGGAAACTTCCAATACCAAATAAAATTAAGATCTATTGTGATGGCCCGGCATTAGGAAACCCAGGAAATGCAGGTATTAGGATTATCTACAGAGACAGCAACGGTGAAGTCTTGGGTACATATAGCAAAGTTATTGGTCACGCAACGAACTGAATAGCTAAGATCACGACTATCATATCAGGATTTCAGAGAGCGGTTACAAAAGGGTGGCACTACTTGTGGGTGGTATCTGATTCAGCGGCGGCAATTAAAGTCTTCACCAATGATAAAATCCCTTGGGCACTCAAAACTGTTTGGGAACTTATCACTTCCCATATCCTTCATATTCGGTTTAGACATGTATGGAGGGAATGTAACATTTTGGCAGATCAGCTTGTACGGAGAAGTTCTGACCCAAAACAACCGATAGAAAAATAGGGCGAATGGCAAACCAGAATGTCTAAAGAAAATCGAAGATCACTGCATAGAGTACTATCAAATCAGGAAAGTCGTTCGAACGAATTACGAGGTCATTCGAACGAATTGGCAACTATTACAATTTGTTGATATAGACGACAAGTTTGAAGAAAAGTTTCAACAGTTCATTCGAACGGACTTCGAAGTCGTTTGAGCGACTTGTAAGTTAATCAAGTTTGTTCGAAAGACCTGTACGTTAATATCAAAACTGCATTTTCATTTTGTCGAGAAAGACGACAATTTCTAGGTTTTCTTTTTTGGTTCGAACAACAGTGGAGGTCATTCGAACGAGACTTTGCTCTTAACGTTCGAACGACTCTGGCCTCGTTCGAACGAATTGGTAATGATGCATGCGATTTCCTTGTTTATTTTCTTTTATATTTCTTTATTTTTGTAGAGATCCCCATATGCATATGCCCTAGTGACATGTACTAGAGTATGACATGGTTAGTTTTCCCTCATCTAATAAACGTTTGTTTGGATATATTTTATTAAACTTTTTATAAAAAAAACATTACGCAATGTTTACTAGTAACATTTTTGCACCATCAAGGTCCAAGTGGTATTGAGAGTATGTACCTCCTCATCTTATCTTCTAAATTTTACAAATTTACCCACAACTTCATTTCTACTACACTGGATTAAGAACATTCTAACAGTGTTTGCAAAAGTGGCATCTACATACACGTAGTTTTGAATGATTATTTATTAGGTGATACGTAACTATTTTGTGCCACTTATACAATGAGGGTAGAAATTTTTAAAAGTTGTCGAGAGACTAGGAGCCTTTTAAAATGGTGTCCAACTATTCATTTTGACAACTTCTATTTTATCTAAAGTTTGAAGTAGTGGTGATAATAGATTGGTTTGGGGAAGGATCGGTGTTGATCCTAGCCCGGTTCGTTAAAAAACATGCATGACCCGAAGCCTGACCCACAGGTTAGCTATCTCGCTAACTCACTCATTCTGATTAGTCTAACAAGGCAAGGATAACCTGAAGACTTGTTCTTCTAGGTTTCACAATTTTTTTATTTTTGTTTCTCTCTTCCCCCAAGAAAAAATAGATAATACTCATTTTAACATGGTTTCAAATTATTTTTTTGCCAATACGATTAAAATGGGAACTGACCAACATGCATTTAATATTTTTTTGAATGTGATCCCGCTTCAATTAAATTGGGGAATGACTAATATGTGTTCAGATTTTAAGATGAGGAAAGAGGTTTGTAATCTCAAAAGGAGGTAACCCATTTGAGTTGTTGTGACATGGCAAAATTCATATTTTGAAGTTTTGAAATGCATTAGTCTATGCATTTGAAGAAGAAAAAAAATGTTTTTACCAATGTTTCAATCCAAGAAACATATAACTCAGTAAAATTCTTACAATTACATACCCAAATTGACTTAAATTTAAATGAATATCCATTTTTGATTATAACTCTTTTATAAGTACTAATATCATATTTTTAAAATTTGAGTTAAAAGAGAGATAAGAGACGACGATAACAACCAATGGTAATTCTAATTTAACTACACTCTTTTACTAGAAACACTACCTAGAGGAGTCTGCCTTGGTATATAACTCAACATAGGAAGGACTCTAATCATAACAAAAAATTCTGTTCTCTCATGGATTTCTCTATATTTCTCTGGCAATTTTTCTTCATCTTTCTACGATTTCTCTTTCTTTGTCTCTCTACAATTTTCCTCTTCTTCGAAGTCGCTCTTTAAATTTCAGCGAAGTACTAGGAACCCGCTTGATATTTTTGTTGCTGTCCCTCTTTTGTCCTCTTTCTTTATCTATTTTTTTCTCTCTAGTCATATCTTAACTCAAAATATAAAAGGTTATGACAACATCACTTATAATCAAAATAATACTTGAGAAAGAAAGATTAAGTCAATTTGGGTATGTGATTGTGAAAATTTTGGTTAAAGTTCATGTTTGGATGAGCTTTTGAGAAAAAATTTACAATGATAATTTTTAGAGTTTTTGTATTTATTTATTTTCCACATGAGTGCTAAGCCCCATTGTGTTTTTTTTTCTTACATTTTTTTGCCATCAACGCTAGGACCCTAGAGTTTTATATGTTATAAAAATGTTGGGGTAATAGCTTTCAATATTACCCATTAACGCTAGGCTCTTAGCTTTGGTTCATAAGAGTTTTTTTCAATATTTTTCCCACCAATAGTAGGAACCTAGCATTTTGTATGCTATAGAAATGCAATGCCAACAGATTTTAATATTACCCATCAACGCTAGACTCTAGCGTTGGGAACTCAAAAGTTTTTTCTAACTTTTTTTTATCCATAAACGCTAGGTCTCTAGCGTTAAAAACTTTAAAAATCTGTTTTTAACCAAAATACTGAGCGTAGTAAGATTAGCAAAATAGGTTTTGTTAGGGTGCTCCTCTTTTTAAAGAGGTGACTACTAAGCGTAGTAAGGTCTAACAAAACAATGTAATAAAGTTAGAACGACCCAACGACCAAACCTACCGTAAGAAGTCCAAACCATAAGTTACTTTGTTAAATTTTCGTTAAAGGTCATAGAATGAGTAGAAAGAAGGGAGATCAATGTCATACTACTATTTAGGGTTGACACGGGTCGGGTTGGCCCGAGTTTAGGCCCATACCTGATCTGACCCGGACTAATCGGGTTTTTAGTTTCTATAATCGAAACCGAACTGACCAAATCTAAAACCCGAACCAGAATAGTCAGATCGGGTCAGATCCACAGCTCGGGTGCTAAATAAAATCCCATAACCCTTCTTCGCTCGGATGCGTTACTTTTTACCCATTCTCACACATTATAAACCTTTTTTTTTTTGGGTTTTGAGATCTTAAAGAAATCTAGTTGTTCTTAAATTCGACCATTAATGGGAGAAATGAGAAGTAGAATGAAATTGTGAAACAAACCATTTTTATTTCTCTATATACCTTAAAAAAATCCTCTGGAGATGAGGTTTTAATGGAGTGAGTGACAGTGAGAGCGAGAGAGAGAGATTTTGAAGATGCGTTTGGATTATGGTTGTGCTTGGTTCATAACACCACCATGAATTTGCATCGTCCTGGAACAATTTGAGGTTTCCAGATGATTGGTTCAAGTTGATACACCACTGTGCACTGCAACACGTTGCAACAAGATTTAATTTTGTTAACAAATTATCGCACTGGCTTGCAGTCTAAAATGAACTGCAGAGACGTGCATTAAGAATGATTCTCACAAAATAAGAAAGTTCCTTTTCTCAAATCTTTCCCCACAAATCTCTTATATTCCCCCACAAATCTCTTTCATTCCCTCACTCCTTTGTTAGATCTCCACGTATCTTTCTCTCACCAACCAACCCATTTTCTCTCCACAAACTTCATTAATTGACTTTAGAGAAGTTATACTAATTTTTTTAGAGATTTTTTTTTGCAAAATCTCAAACTGCATAACAATCACTCAGTTCAGCAATGCATTGCAAGATGTTGCATCGCACCTCCATGCAATTGCAACAGCTTGCGAAATGCATCGCGTTATAATGAATCAAGCACAACCTATATATATATTTATATTTTGAAAATAAAGACTAAGGTGGTGTTTGTTTTGCAGCTTAAAAAAAGTTCAACAGCTGAAAAAAAAAATTAGCATATGGTTTCATGTTTGCTTGTTTTTTGTTGCTAAAAAAATTAGTCAACCTCATTTTTTCATCACTTCTTACTAAGCACTTGAGAGATGCTTAAAAAAATTCAGTGCATATCTCCCCTCTTTTATCCTAATTTTTCCCTTCTTTCTCCATCACCAACCCCTCGAAGAAATTTGTAAAAAATGGCAAAATGGTATTTATCTTTCTCTCTGCCATGAATCTCTCATCCCTCTCTCTCTTTCTCTATGCACATTGTAAAATTGCTTTTAAAATTAAAATTGGGTATGAAAATTTGAATTGAATTTGTTCGATTAGAGATTAGTGATTCCCTTTGTGAAATGTTGAGGTAATTTGAGCTCAAACTAGGGAAATAATTTTGCAGTTGCTCGACTTGCGATTTTGATGATTGTAAGAGTTAAATTTTTGTTTGATTCTAACACGCTATTTTGGGGAATGTTTTGCAAGTTGGGTAGGAGGGTTTTTTGAGTTTGGGTTTGTTGTGAATTATGTTGTTGGGAGTTGGGTATCGTTACTTTGAAGAGACTGGACGTAAACTCGTAAGAAACTTTATGAAAGAGATTATGTAGAGCTTTATTTGTATACTAGTGAATACCCATGTCTACACCATGGATCACATTTTTCAAACACCAAAATGGCGTACCTTCGGCACTACACCTCTTTAGTAGAGTGCCTAGCTACGTCACTACTAAATAAGACTGTAGAATAGCCAACATACGTTTTCATTTTTAATCCCGATTTTGATCTGTGCAATTATTGTTTACAGATATTTGGATTTTAAACTTTGGTTGATTTCAGGCTCCCTCACTCTATTGCATCTTTGCATATTGTGAAGGTATTACCATAGATTGTTTGTTGTATAAATTGATCATGGTATAATTTTTATATAGAATGCTTGTATGATATCTTACCGTAGACTGTTTCTTGTATAGATTGAGGTATTTAAGACATTTACCAGCTTTTAACACTTCTTAGAAAAAGAATACTAACTTATTCAACACTTTATCATTAAGCATTCAACACTTCAAAACATTCAACATTCAGCACTTGAAAATTTTATTCAGCATTCAGCACTTACTAACTTAAAAAAAAATGCCCCCTAACTTTTTTAATAATATACCCCTCGGTAGGGCTGTACATGGACCGGTTCGATCCAGTTTTGGCCCTAAACCACGAACCGGACCGGATACCCCCAGTTTTTTAGTACACCAAACCAAAACTGAACCGGCTTCATAAATAACCGAACCGGTCAGTCCAGTTGCGGTTCGATTTTTCTATTCAATTTTTAAATATCAGAACTAGGTTTATAGTTTATACTTATAACAAAATGGACTCGTATTTCAATATCAGAACTGGGTATATAGTATATACTTGTAACAAAATGGACAGCAACCATAATAAGTAATGTTTCTCTCATGGAGATATGTATGTATATAAACATGGTTGGAGTAACAAAATGGACAGCAATCATAATATCATAATGGACATCAGCAGCCATAACAATCTATAACAAAATGGACAGCAGCCATATATTATACCAGTATAAGAGGTCAGTACACAAGATAAAAGGTAAAGCAACATAGCGAAAGATTAAAGGATCACCCAAACAAGAAGTGAACTTGCATAGATATATAACTTGGTTGGAACTTTGTATTGCTGTCAAATCAAAAATCAAGTACTCCATAGTGGAATGTACAACCATAATATCATAATGGACACAGCCATAACAAAATTGGCAGCAACCATAACAAAATGGTGGGGGTAACAAAATGGACAATAGCTGTAACAATCTGTATATAAACATGGTTGGGGTAAGAAAATGGACAACAACCATAACAAAATGGACATCATAATTCACAACACTTGTAACAAAGAAAAAAGTTTAGACTATACATCAATAAACGAAGGCAAAGCCAGTATAACATAACAATATAACAGAACTCATAGAGTCATAGTCATAGGTCCATCCATATCCATATCACCACAAAAAGAACTCTAAAGTCCAAAGCACCACATTTCTTTTCCTGTATTAAAAGGAAATAAATTATAAGATTAGAAATTTATCATAACAAAAAACCCGCTAAGTTGTATAATGCAAATGAATAAACAAACAATAATATACTACTAAGCAAGAAAGCGTAAT
This sequence comes from Kingdonia uniflora, assembly GCA_014058105.1. NCBI lineage: Eukaryota > Viridiplantae > Streptophyta > Magnoliopsida > Ranunculales > Circaeasteraceae > Kingdonia > Kingdonia uniflora. The sequence continues at coordinate 1,075,517 of JACGCM010002668.1, forward strand.
TGCATGTTTTTTGGGAGGATAATCTTCGCCAATATTTTTGGCGCCATCTGTGAGAATACCACACTTTTCTTTACCACCTATGATCCATGACAATCGATAACAAACATGAATCTCCGAAGTACCTCTAGTACACAGACGAACCACGAGATCAACCCCATACCAGAAACAGTCGATCTACAGAATATCATGATTGAACTTCAAAAGCAAATAGAGTCTGACCGAGTCTAGAGACTTGAAGATCATTGAATCTACGCCCAAGCTCTTCAAGTTGAAAGAGACGAGAGGAGAAAAGTCTAGGATCAATAGAGTTGGACATATCAGAAAGAAATAAAGAATTTATAAAAATATCAAGATCAGCTAACTGGTCGTCAAACGTCACCTCCCCAAGCCCAGAGTGATCAACGCTCCAAGGCAGCCCAGAGAGAGAACCTACCAAGAGAAGAATGAGTTCAAACTTCTCAATCCAGATCAAGGAATCCAGATAGAGCTTCTCGACATTTTGGACTCACATCTTCAGTGTCGACAACTCAAGGAAGTCGACGCATACGCCACCAAACTCCCCCACCACCGGTGTGATGACCAGTGAGAAATAGGTTGGGACCAGAAGGGCAGGGTGACTTTGATCCTCAAGTTGTAGCCGCACCAAATACTCTGCAGTAATTTATTACCTTGGATGACTTGAACAATATGATCCAAGCCATACATTCTGACAATCCAGGCCAAAGATCTATTCTCAATAGGATTGAGACGAACCCTATTTCTCTCCATCTTGAAGTCATGCCCATCCCAGAGAATATTCACATGCTGAAGTTTTATCAATATGCAGGCCTCATTGACCCTTTTACCCACGTCTAACACTTCAAAGAAGCAGTTGGATTATACACTAAGCTTAATCACATGTTTTGCCGATTATTTAACATGAGCCTTAAGGATGAACCTCTCAGATGGTTTCATACTATTCCCGAAGGTTCCGTCACTACATTCAGCCAATTACAGTGTCTCTTCGAGTCAAACTATGCTCATGCTAAGGAACGAGAAATAACAGTGGATTCTTTATTTTGTTTCGAGCAAGGTACGAAAAAGACCTTGGCGAGTTTTTACAAGCGTTTTCTGCAAGAAACAAGGAAAATTGGGAATTCATATCCTAAGATTATCATTCCAACATTCACCTCCGCACTCCACATCGACTACATCGAATTGGAATGGTCTAAAAAGGATAAGATGAAAAACTCCTCAGTCATTCACTCCAACGAAGTATTTTCATCGCCGCCTCCGAAGTCAGCAAGTAATGGGATTCCCAAACAACGCGGAAGGAACATAGACAACATCCAAAAGGGGATATGGAAAACTAGACAGACCCGTCCCAGCCTTGCCTCCTATGACAACCACATTCCGCTATCTTACCAACGATAAAAGGGGGTGATTTGTTTTGAGAAGCACATGCAATCCCTGACGTACCCAACAAACCCTATACCAGTATCACAATATGCATAACCATGAAACTGATAACTGTTACTCTCTAATACAGATCTTTCACCGCATTCGGCTCGCAGGACGACTTCACGAGTACGTAATCGACGTCGAGAAGTTTCTCGAGGAAGAAACTAAAAGAAAAGAAGTCGAACAAGAGCAAGGACAAAGCCAAGCTCACCATCTGTACATGATCGAAATTGAGAAGAGAAAAAGGAGAAAGAAAGATGATAAAGTAACATATTGCTGTAAGATGATATTATTGGACAAATAAGCAAAACTTCTTCACATCTTCAGCAAGGTTAAACGTCTATACCATATTTCATTCAATGACTGCGACACCAGCCATGTCAAGTACCCTCATTATGACCAGCTAGCCATAATGCTCAAAGTCAATCAGGACTACCTACACACACTTTTTGTCGATAGAGTACGTAATCGACGTCTAGAAGTTCCTAGAGAAAGAAACTAAAAGAAAAAAAGTCGAACAAGAGCAAGGACAAGGCCAAGTTTACCATCTATACATGATCAAAATTGAGACAGGAAAAAGGAAAAAGAAAGACGATAGAGTAACATCTTGCTGCAAGATTACATCATTGGACAAATAAGCAAAACTTCTTCCCAACTTCAGCAAAGTTAAACGTCTATACCATATTTCATTCAAAGACTGCAACACCAGGCATGCACTACAACAAATACAGGTTTTTATGTCATTAAAAAAAATGGCGTAAAAGGGATTTAACGTCATTTGAAGGCGATGGCGCGGAAAGGTAGTGACTAACAACGTCATTAAATAAGTGACGTAGATTGCTAGGCACTAACGCCATTAATTAAATGACGTATAAGGGGTTTCAAAAAATAACGTTATTGATACCCAATTCGAGTGGCCGACCGGCTAATATATTTTATTGACGTCACTAAATAACGTAATTAAAAAATGACGTAGTTAAACTCTTTTAACGTCATATTTGAAGTGACGTGGTAGCGCTTTCATAAATCAACAATGACATTTTTAAAATGACGTTAATACCTCGAAAAATAAAATTAAAATTAAAATTAAAATCAAATATTATCAATTCACTGCCCTGTCCTCCCTATAGGACCACCACCATATTCTACAAAAAAGGTAAAATATTTGGCTAAATTATATTACTTTTATTCAATACAATGTGTTCGAACTTAATCACTTCATTATTTGAATTAAATAGCTAAATCACTGGTAAACTTAATCAATACACAAAAAAACTAATAAAACAACCATAAAGAAAGGTCTCGAATTTTTCACTACCAGAATGTTTATAGCCTTTGAGTGCCTTTGTGTATTTATACTAATCTGGATCAATTTGTAAACCTGTCAAAGCATACAAATGATGTAATTTAATACGAAAAATGGCAAACAACGTTAATTTCTAATAAAATGATTTCGATGCATTAATGAACCACTTATGTTATCGAGAAAAACGAAAATTTTAACAATCAATGTCAATATTCAAAAAAATGACTTTGAATAGTTGTAGTAGTAGCCTACATTTGTTGTAGTGATAATTTTAGATATGATGCTCACGTTGTAGTATTTAATTATTAAAGACATGTACTATGGAAAAATGTAAAGAAGAGTGATATATTTTTCTGTAACAATTAAAATAAGTGAAAAAAAAAAAAAAAAAAAAAAGGTAAGGAAGAAGAGTGTAATTTTACCTCGTTTCTTTCCAGTAGGCTTTGACAAGTTGTCTTTGGAGGACGAGCTCTTATTTTCTTGGCTTTTCTTTGCATCACCCTTTTCCTTTTTAACCTTCGATTTAGAAGGTGAACCAGAAAATTTAGCACTTTCCTTTGAGGCAGAGCTTTTTGTGGATTTTGCAGGGGTTTTCACAGATGTTGTAGGTGTTTCCTTCTAAACTTTGACCTTTCCCTTGGCATTCTTTTTACCAAAAGCTTTTCCTTTCATCTTCTACTTTAGAGGCACTCTTTCAATTCTTTTTTACTACAGGACTCTGCTTTTATGAAAAATGTTTACAAATTAAAGAAGAATATAAGAAATATACTATCATGAGCTAGAGAAGGGACTTATCCATATTATGATAATAGTAGAACAAGACAAACCTTCGTAACTTCAGTAATTGCTGAGGGGGCCTTCCTCATACACTTCGTAGTTTTCTGTACCTGAAATAGAAATTAATTGTCACCGCATCACTTCAATCTAATAGACTAATCCCTGGAACAAGATATTGCACCTAATTGAAGTTGCAAACCTGTTCCTTATTAGCAAGTGAGACTTTTGTGGTAGCATGTGGTGATTCTAGGAATTCCAATAATTTTACTGATAGCTTTTCCTGAAAGAATGGATATTCTGGTAAATAAAATTGTCACAACAAATATATCACAAATACGAGAAAGATCACATAGCACATCGACCAACCTTTTTCATGGTCGACTTGGCAACTAGAATATCAAGCAAATCATAGAAATCTAACAATTTATCTTTAACGCATTTATCAAGCTTTTCCCTCAATTTCCCTCTTTGTTTAGGAGCCGGCTTACTTGACGAGGGTATATGAAGACCTGCCTTCTTCAAAGCCCTTGCTACATGTTTCTGAGCCTTTTGAAAATGGACGAAGCAGAAGGAAGGTGCAGTAGCTTTCAGTATTGGCTTTCCACAATGAACAGGTCCTGTATGTGCACTGCAAACTGAAAGACGTCAAGTTATCAATGTGTGGTGAGTTTTAACAGGCTCCTAATTTTATTTTTCCTTTGGTTTTTGTGGACAATTTATCATCCTCAAGTTTCCTTGAAAAGGACCCCTTATCCCCATGAGATAGGAAACGGAAAGACGTCAAGTTGAAAACTGATTATATCTCACCACACATTGAAAGCTCCAATCATCCAAAAATAGACCATGAATCGTCAACCTTTCCTAAAATAATCTCGCAGACCAAGTAAGAACATGAACCGTCTAACGAATCAAACTTATGTCACCATCCTAACAAAGTTCCCTAAAGTAATCCTAAACTATAGTTGGAAAATATAGATAAGAAGATTTATTCAAAATTGAAAGATAGTCCATCTCCGGAGAATGAGTTAACCATGAACAAAACCATCTTGTTCCTTGACTACAACCTCTAGTACTCAGAAGATGGGAAAAGGAGAATCATATTGCCAACTGATTATAAGAACAAATAACTAACACGCATCGACGAAAGGGAAGTCAAACATGCAAGAGATCGCATCATCAAAGGACCAATCCTTTGAAATCAAACGTATCAGACACTTGGACACACGTGTCCAACACTATCTACAAGGTACTTAATGATTTTCTGCCGTTTCCGACACCCCATACCCGTGTCGGACACCGACACCCATATTCGTGTCGTTGTTACCTAAGATTTAGATTTGCACCCTATCCATTTTGGCATCAAATAGGATTGGGTATGTAGATAACTAGAGTTTAGAGCACTGGAGTGATATATTTCAGCATCTACAATGGCAAACTATCTATTGGGTGACTTTGGATTTGTATTGCTCTCGTCACATGTATATACAGGATGTAGACGTGTACTCGTATCTTTGCACCAAGGTCAGAACCCTTGAAGTCTTGAACAAGACATGCACCTAGTTATGTACACCAGAGGTAAGTAACAGGTATGGATTGAAAATGACTAAATGTATGAACAGTCAAGTGTGATGACCGATTGCCTTACTAAGGGGTACTTTGGAAAATCAAGATTACATTAACAGGGCTTGATAAGTAATAGAACTGGGGACTGTTCCATTTAGGTGTAAATTGCTGGGATTGAGAACATTCATTTTGTTTTGCAACCATATACGGACTTGAGCCTCTGACTGTAAATGACGAGTAACACACAAGTGCCTAGGAGTAGCTACAAAGGTTGATCGAAGGAGCTTGACTGCTTGAGATTGATCACCAGACCAGATTTAAGAATCAAAAAACTGTGGATATTTTCTTCCATGGGTAAAAATAGAATACTTGTGAGACTAAGGCGAGGGATTCGGGGTGGAAGGATCGCATATACTTATAAGCATTCGAGAATATTTTTAGTTGTTAGATAATACAAAAAGTGTATATTGTTGAGATGTCTTCGATGCCTGCAGTCTATTTTCCACTAATACAGTCAAGACATCGAATACAAAATATTAAATGAGTAGCCAAATAGCAGACTCGTCACTAGGAAAACGCACGAGGTACATGCAAAGAACAATGCATAAGTTAACAAGAAAAGGAAGAAAAAGACTACTCACATTAGCAAGATTCATGGAGGGGCCAGTATAGCTAGACCCAGCAACAACCAACGCAACCATCCCTATGGAAAGCATTATTGTCTTCAGTATTGGACTATTAGAACCCCTGAGGATTATAAAAAGAACAGCAACACTTATTACAAACGTCAAGATTCCCTCAGCAATAGCCCCAGTGTGCAAATCAACTTTCAATGATGGCCCTCCAATCATGTGTTTGTACTTTAGTGGTATCACCTCCAGGATTGCGACGGTGCCACCCAATGCTCCCAGTGCCTGTTAGCAGTATCAAAATTTTCAGCATTAAATGAAGGTAGGAAAAAGATATCAGGGCAAACATTATATTTTTTTTACCATATTTTAGAAACAAAAAAACTTCAATATTTCAATAACCAATACTTTAAAGCTTGAACCACTTTATATATAGCTCAAGAATATATACCTAAGTGCATAAAACTATCGGAGACCCAAAAATAACTCCCCAATGTTCACGTTTAATTGCTCGAGACTGCCGAAAATGAAAAAAATGGGTTTCTTTGTACTTCAAAGAGTTCATGTAAACATAGCGCATAGCCAAAACTTTGACCAGTATAGCTAGACAGGTGAGAGCCTACAGAAATATAAGATTTGCCTAACCACCTGCCACAGCTAGCGCTCACACCTATGGGTGCCCATCCCCTCTATGTCGTTACTTCGCGAGGTCAAAGACTAGAAAGCCGTTTTTTTAAGCCAGAAAAAAAGAAAATGCCCAGTTGACATTGAAGTCTAGAGAGTCATACGATGAAAAGGCATAGAACATAGAAGGTAAACTAGCGCCACTCCACTCTACTCGTTAGCCTTCGAAAAAGCATAGAAGGTAAACTAGCGTTGGATAAAGCATAGAAGGCAGGCAAGAGCTTGTTGACAGAAAAATCCGTCACAAGTCATGTTTATAGTCTAGAAAAGAAAGAGGAGCTCGTATTATAGATAGTTGGAGCCTCTCCACCTAAAAGAGAGATAGAAGGACAAGGACTTGCGTACGTCGAAGTACCGAGCGCTGAAGCATGCAAGAAGAGTCCCAAATGTGTATTGAAAGAAGGGGTGACTCTAACCTCACGCCACCTTCTGCCTCCCTAGACACTTACCACCTTCTTAAACCTCAATCATACCATAATGTCAATTATGTACCCAAAATATGTACAATCAAGTACAACTGAAACCGCGGTCGAAGAGTTTCAGAAATATTTCTTTGATATATTTAGGATTACCTTGAGTACCCATAAAATAAACCCTACATCTAAACATCCCGATTTCAGCTTTACTTGACCAAATCCATTACTTATGCTGCCAGAGGCAACTCCCTCACCTTGTCCCAATGGAATCCAATAATCTGGAACATATTAAGGCATTTCAAGGGTTATGAATAACTTTGAAAGAGAATAATTAATTGGAGTACTTACGCCAATTTCCCTCCCAAGGAATGACCCAAAATCTATTATCCAAAGAAAATACGCGAAACCTTCATCTTCAATAAATTTAATTCCTTCAAGAGAATAACCAGTTTATGAATCCAAATATCATCCCATAAGCATCACTACAACTACCAATAATCGTATACCCATCATAAAACTCAATCTCTTAATTCTAATATGACGGAATGCAAGAAAAAATCTGATATATCTAGGTTATATATATTGGAATACAACTAAGAAGTGCCAAATTATGAATCAAACATCAGAATCAAAACCCCTTTTGATGAAAAAAATCAAAATTAGCCAAATCTTCAAGAAAATTTGGGGGGAAATTAATTGGGAAATTTCTTACCTGTACCAATGTCTCAATCTTTGATTAGGGCTAAGAAAAGGTGTTATAATTAACATAAACGATCCAAATATGAAATCTATGGCTCCGAGAGCAAGCAAACAGTGTACTATGCTTTCTTATCCAAAGCTCATAAAACCCAGCTCTCAAGCACCAATAACATAATTGAAAGAAAATCAAGTATCCCCTATAAACATAATTACCTGTTCAAAACGTAACACTATAAAATTAGCAAAAATAAAATAAAATAAAATTCATCATTCATAAACTAGGAATTTCAATTAAATCAAAAATAATAAAAATAAAAATAAAAAAAAGCAAATTGAGGATTTTGCTTACCTGCTTCCATGTTTTCTTCTTTGTCGATTAGAGCCAGAGAATCCTAAAATCGAAACTTTAAAGCTTGAAGTAGATTTTTGTAAGGCTTTAAAGAAGGCTTTAATCTTAAATTAGGGTTGTACTGACTTCTCTCATGTAATAAAACATGAGATTCATCGATATGGTAGATTTGAATTCCTCTTATAGGTCAGCAAAATCCCTCTTATTCTTCAATTGGATAAATTGGGCGATAAATCCTAATCGAATTGACTATAATTTTAACAAAAATTTAAGAGATGTACTTACCAAATCAAAATATAGCCATTTGATTGTAGATTAGGGCTATAGAAGGTGCACAATTGATCAAAAATATCTCCATAACACCCTCGATCTCTAGCATTTTCTTTAATTAGGATCGCAGGTTATCTATTCATGAAGAACTTCAATAACAGCGATTGAATGTTATTTTATTTCAGTTGTGTACTAGAAGCCAAGAACCCATCCAACCCTTCACTTCGTACGTGTTTAATTGACCCCAACCACGTTAGTTTCCAACTAAAACTAACGACGTAAATATCTACCTAAACCACATTTATAATTCAAGTCGTTAGTAGAAATGATGTTGTATGCAAGGTAATACTTAAATTACATCTTCTTTTTTGGAAAGTGACGTGGTAAGCACATGGAGTACGTTTACAGACGAAAACCAACATAAACATGCCCTATTATGTAACTTTTACAAAAAATGACATTAATTAAGTGACATTGTAGCCCATATTTGTTGTAGTGAGGTTATAATGCAATTCACCAAAGGCAATTCTCACAAAAGAATCTGAGTTATAGTTCGCAAGAAATGCGGCACAACCTCCTGACTAATACTTGTATACATGAGCCTGGTCGGAAGATAAATAAGTAAACAAGTTAGTTTATAACTAGTTTTGAGATGTTAGAACAAAATATGAACAAATGAAAGTGAACCTCTTGATATCTTCCAAGCGACATGACAGAAGATTCTCCAAACACTAATGCTGGCTCGCATAGCTTGATGGCTCTGTTTAGATCTCTTAAATGACCCCATTTAGGTTCCCTTAGTAGTCCTACATATACAAAAGAAGATGATTACGATCAGAACATACAGAGCATGCTGTTGGATAGCCTCAACTCTCAAGTTTCCGTTTAGTGGGGAAATTGAAGAGACGAGAAAACAAAGGAAGGAAACCTGGGGATGCACCTGTAGTGCATCCAAAAAACTCCACAAATATGAAAAGGAGAAGTTGGGTTGGGAGCAGTTTCTGCAGTTTAGTTTAGGCTGTATTTATTATACTAGATAGTGGACTTTTTTGGGTGTTCTAGGGAACAACAACTTATACAACTTATGAAAAGCAAAAGAGAGAGGCGGGGTTTTCTTGTAATATTTGTTTTGTTGCAATAGTGAAGTTAAATATATACCAGTTGTTTGTACTGGCAATTTTGGTGAAAGGTGTTACACCATCTACACCATCTTGTGTTGTGAGTTATTTTTCTTTTCAGCTCCTATCGTTGCTTGCGATCTTCTAAGCATGCTAGAATAACCATGTCTGTCCTACAAATGGCATAATGAGATAATCAATGATTGCTATTGAAAACTCTAGTTATCTGTATAAAACTTCAATTGTAATACAAGTTCCACTTATCGAAACAGTCCTAGTTTACTGTTTTCAAACGAAAAACACAGAGAACGTACACAAGCAATAAACTAACTTAACTACTTACCATACTCATCAATTAGAGCATCATAGTCGAAACTAGTTGCTATAAAAGGACCACCTACTGTCCGGCCAAAATTTGTCCCTCCATGGTACTAAACCAAAAAAGTGGAGACTAGCTTCAATAATCGATTCCACTATACCAATTTAAATAACTAGTTAAAACTAAAAAGACTTAGTATACATCAGTACCATGTAGTAGTTAATGAAAGATCCACCTTTCTGTATGAACTTGGCAACTGAAAATGCCAAGTCTTCAGCTGGTCGGTAAGGAACTGCATCCCCGAACTTCGTGAACCAGCAAGTAAACATAGAAAGACGAACATTGTTCTTAAGCAATTGAAGATAATTTATTTTATTTCTATAATACTTATTGCCAATATTGAGTCTTAAGATATTCCAAGAAGAAAGCAGGCAACTCACCTGCCAGTCCAGTTTTCTGTCCATATCTTCGGTTTATAAGCCTTATTATGAGAGAACCAGTCGTAGTAAAAATCATTGCAGGTGTTTATCTATGGCAATATCAATAAATGGAATTAGAAAAAGAACGAAGAAATAAAGTCGTAAAAGGTTTAGGCTAAAATACTACATTTTTCGTCATGACTAGAAAAATATAGAGTAAAACACTGTAAGGTTGACAAGACATGCATCTATAAGAGATACTTACAATTGGATCAAGCACATCATCCTGTTTGCACATGACCCATTGCTCTGGCTGTAGCAGATGCAACCAAGTTAAAGCAGAAGGTTGCCGAACCCCGTTATCAACTAAACTAGCAAAGCAAAATGACCCTTTGTTAAATGTTAAGAAAACCAAAAGGCACCAATCAAAGAGACCCATTGAGAAAATTAAAAATTACGAATAGAGATACAATTAAGAATCATAGTACAAGAGATTGTTCGATCAATATGAAGCTGTCTCAATGCTCTTTCCTCCTTAAACAACATTGCATAAACTGAAAATCGCATAAACTCTTAAATAACAAATTGTTCCATGAAATAAAAATCAATATTTCCAAACGGAATCAACTACTTAATTTCGGCAATCCGAATACATCTTAGAAATAATAAGCACCAAGAATAGTGGGGAATTAGGGTTCACATCCATATATGGAAGACAATAAAATCTACCAAATGTGGACGAATCTAAACAAAATTAAAAGCCCTTTCATCCTTGTAAATCTACAGAAGTATAACTACTAATTTAGCAAAAAAATTAAACAAATTTTTTGATTAGAAAAATCAAAATTGGAGAATTTCTTACCTGCTTCAATGGTTAATCCTTTGCAATTTAAGGCTGTATATTCCTCAATAAAAACCTTGGAGGAGTAGTTGTATGGCTTTGAAGAAGAATTTCATCGCAAGTTAGGGTTGGATTTTGCCTCACAAAATTTCTACTTCAGAGATAAGATTTTCTTTGACTAGACCTCTTAATTTATAATTTTGCACCTCCTAAATCTCCTCTTTCATTCTCATCGTGATCTCACAAAGTTTTCACTTTCAATTATACCCAAAGTTCTACTTCCCGCGAGCTCTCTCGTATTTCTATCAAATTTTATAAATAGATACAATGTCATTTAATCAAATAATGACGTTAACGTAGTAGTGAATAAACACTTTTCTTTTCACAGAAAATAAGCTAACGTCAGTTTGCAATTAAATGACTTAAATGCATTAATGAACTTGTTAAGTTACGGATAAAAACGGAAAATATAAGTATCAAAGTCATTATTCAAAAAAATAACATTGATTAGATGACGTCTTAGCCCTAATTTGTTGTAGTGATGTCAAGTACCCTCATGATGACCCGCTAGTCATAATGGTCAAAGTCGATCATGACTACCTACACACACTTCTTGTCAATACAGGAAGCGCAACAGATGTTTTGTTCAAAATAGCTATTAATGTTCTAAGCCTCAAGGATTCAGTCAAAGCTTTGAAAATAACCATAATAGGGATTAATGGTTCCAAATAATCCGCCACGGAAGAAATTACACTGCCAATTCAAGCGGGACCAAAAACCACTTTTGCCAAATTCATTGTCATCGATGTTGAATCAAAGTATTTGGAAATCTTCGGTCAAAGTTTGATACATTCCATTAAGTTTGATACATTCCATTATAGCAGGAGCCACCTCCAACATTCGAGTAACATGATATTGAGGCGGTTGAATCTATCGAACTTGATGGAATAGGACGAAATACCTTTATTGGCTCAAAGCTATCATCCAACGAAAGAGAGACTTTAGTACAACTACTAAAGAAAAATGTCGACATCTTTGCATGATCTTTTAAAGAAATACCTGGCATCGATCCCTCGATAGCATGCCACAAGCTCAACCTCCTTCTAGACAGCAAAACAGTTGTGCATAAATGTTACAATTAGCCCCCCGCCTTTGCGAAGCTGTGATTGAAGAAATAGATAAGCTTCTTCGTGTAGGATTCATTCGAGAAGCCAAATATCCCAAATGGGTCTCAAATATCATGGCAGTCCCAAAGAAAAATAGGAAAATCAGGGTCTGTGCCAACTTTACAGAGCCAAACAAGTTCACATCGAAGGATAATTTTCCTCTCCCTCTAATCCCTCAACTTCTCGACTCTGTAGCGGGACACAAACTTCTCTCAATGATGGATGCAGCTTCTGGTTACAATCAGGTTCCTCTTACCGAAGAAGACCAAGAAAAGACAATATTTGTTACAGAAAGAAGCATCTACTATTACACAGCAATACATTTTGGATTAAAGAATCCATGAGCCACTTATCAACGACTTGTCGCTAAAATGTTTGAACATCATTTGGGCAAAATCATGGAAGTATACATTGACGATATGATCTGTAAAAGCATAAAGCTAGAAGATCATTGTAACAACCTACAGACCATCTTTGATATCCTTCCTATTTACCAAATGAAACTCAACCCAGAAAAATACCAATTTGGTGTCACATCGGGGAAGTTCATGGCACATCTGGTCATTAAGATGGGAATAGAAATCGATACAGCACAAATTAAAGTACTCATGGAGATGCCATCTCCTCAAACTAAAAAATATGTACAAAAGCTTGCTGGCAAGATTGCAGCTCTTCACATGTTCATCTCCAAGTCATCTGATCGATACAAGCTACCTTACTTCCTTCTTCGTAGGAATCCAGCTCCGATGTCCAAAAAACAACCCAAATAAATTATTTGGACCCCTGACTGTAAATTATCTTTCCAAGATCTCAAAAGATACTTGGGGAGTCCTTCCATAATTAGTACTCCTGTTGATGGCAAAAAGCTAATAATGTACTTATCGACCACAGATGACTCTATTAGCTCCGTCCTTATTCGATAAGACGATAGTGTAGAAAAGCCCATCTACTTTATCAACAAAACTCTCATGCTAGCTAAAAAAAGATATACAATAACTGAGAAATAGCTATTACTTTGGTGTATTGTTCCCAAAAACTTTGACCTTACTTTCAAGCCCACCCTATCAAAGTCATCACCGAATTCCCCCTCAAACTTATCCTCTCTAAAAAGGAAAAATCCCAAAGAGTTCAACAATAGTTTATATTCCTAGGGGAATACGATATCTCTTTCGAAACTCAAATATCTATCAAAGGACAAGCAGTAGCCAATTTATTAGCAGATTTTCCGGTCGAAGACCCCGAATGGGAGGAACTCAAAGAAGTACTGGCCAATGACTCCATCGCCGAATCAAATGCATGGTCCCATAGCATAGAATGGAGGCTCTTTACAGATGGATCTGCTGGACTAAGAGAATCTGGGATCAGTATCGTCCTTGTTACACCATCCAATCATTGAATTGAGAAAGCTATAAAACTCAATTTCTATGCCACCAACAATGAGACAGAGTATGAAGCTATCCTACATGGACTAGATATTGCCATTGCACTTGGAACGGAAAAAAATAGTCATCTACATCAATTCCTTACCCGTAGCCAACCATTACAACAAACGTTCAAAACATCAGGCAAAATAGTTGACTACGCAACTCTTGTTGAAGTAAAATTTGAAAATTTCAAAATAGCCACAATCTTCTATCTCCCTCGAGCCAAAAACCGCTATGCTGACGCAATAGCATACATTGCTGCAATGCTCGAAGACAACGAAAAAAGAACTTTGGACATCGAGGTCATCGAACATTCAAGTCTCGACGTCAGCTACACAATACAAATCAATATTACTGAAGACGAAGATCTTGAAGATTGAAGAAAACCATTTTATGCATACCTCAATTCTAACATCATCCCAAGCAACACGGAAGAAGCCTGATCACTCTTAGCAAAATGTCCTCGATTCAAAGGTTAGAATAAATTCTTGTATCGAATCATTGGGGGAGGACCACTTATCGAATGCATCTCACAAAAACAAGCCCAAGTTAAAATCAGAGAACTTCACGAAGGAATTTGTGCAACCCACATCTCGGGAAGGTCATTGGCACAATGGGCATTCACTCAAGGGTTATACTGGCAAAAAATGTGACAAGACTGTGAAGACTTTGTGCAAAAATGCTATAAGTGCCAAATACATGCTCAAGACATCAAAAGCTCAACCCTCGACTTACACGTTAGCAATGTCCTCTGGCCATTCAAGAGATGGGCGATTGATATCATTGGACATTTCCACCTAGCATCGGGTAACAGAAAGTTCATTCTTGTAGCAACAGACTACATCACCAAGTGGGTCGAAGCAGTACCACTATGTCACACTGACAAAAATGAAGTCATCAAATTTCTTTGGGAACATATTATAACCAAATTTGGCTATCCGCAAATAATTCGATCAGATAATGGCTAATAATTCATCAATAACAAAGTCCTTAATTTCCTCCACAAATACAAGGTTTAATTGTCTACTTCAGCACCATACTATCCTCAAGAAAATGGCCAAGTTGAAGCCATCAACAAAAGCATCAAGTCAGGGTTACGTAACCGCCTTGAATAAAAGGGCAGATGGGTTGATGAATTACTTAGTATCTTGTGGGCATACCAGACGACTCCTTAAACAACTACTGGTTGTACACCATTTATGATGGCCTTCAGAACTGAAGCAGTAATATCCTCAGATCTTAATCTTCCCAGTACCCGAAGAAAAGTTACAGATGAAGAAAATGAACTGAGACTTCTCTGTAACCTCAATTGGATCGAAGAAACTCGAGATCATGCCATTGCAAACTTAGGGCGATACCATGACACTCTCAAGAAAGTTTATAACAAGAAGGTCATTTGGCATCGCCGACCTTGTCCTGCGACGTATCCAAGAAAGTACTAGACTTAAAAATTCTGGCAAGTTGTCTGAAAACTGGGAAGAGCCATATATTATCAGCGACAAGAATGGCAGTGGGACATACTGGTTAATAACTGAAGACGAAGTATAACTTGAATATCCATGGAATATAGCCCATCTGAAAATGTTCTACAGATAACTGTTGTAACCTCTTTCGCATAATTCAAATAAATACATCTTTACTGTCAATTATATCTTTCAACTATACATTTTCTTAGTATCGGTGCATACTTGTCAAATATGTACCACAACTAACTTTCATCTCTTCGACAAACATCTATCCAATTACAGGATAACTTTGTTTGCAATTTACTACATATCCAACAAAACATGTCATGTTTTGTCATTTTTCTAAACCCAGATATCCCATAGAGGAACAGCATCAAGTCATCATTCTTCATTTGCAGAGCCATTACATGGCCCTCTTTACATCAATTCAACTTCTTACAGAAAGCAACACTATGCATATTCTCTACATTAGTATATAATGCTATCCATTTTTTCGAATTAAAACACTTAGCATATTATTTTTTGCAAGAAAATCTATGCATCTTGATTAATTACTTCAAACACATCATTCGACAACAACTATATCATTACTTAAGGATTCAAAACGCACAACAATAAATTGTTTCTGTCCCATCGACCACTTGTACATCAATCATTAACACACACAAAATTCAAAAAACATTCTATTCTACAGGAGGAGAGATCGGGATATCAACCTTCACTGGAAGACAAAGAGTAAGCTTATCCAATATTTCCTCAGGAACAGTACCCTCCAAAATTGTAACTGCAGGAGCATCAGGTACTTCAGGAGATTTATCCTCCGTATCCGAATCTAGGAAGAATACCCTAGCAGTCACAGTTAACCCTTTATAAAAGTTATTTCTCTCTTCCATAGTATCGAATTGCCCAAAGAAATTGGCCTTACGCTTCAGGGAGTCGATGTTGACTCGGTCAGCTTCAGCTTTTACCTCGCCGAGGACCTTGGAATGCTCCACCTTCATTGCCCTCCAGGCAGCAAGAATCTGTTCCCGAACGTCTCCATCAAAATTGGCCTTCTACAAAGACAACGCTTCCTCCCTCTAATTAGCTAGGCAAGCCTTTATGAGCACGATCTCTTTTTTCTTCTCCATATCCTAGGCCCTCTTCGCCTCGTGAATGGCCACATCCTTCGCCTTATCAGCCCCACGCTTTAACTTCTCCACCTTCACCTCCAGGCTTTCCTTCTCCTGGACTAGATTCTCTTTCTCCTTCACCAACTCCTTCTCGATATTCTTGTAAGCGAGGAACTAGTTTACCAAGGTGCCAGCACCGAGAATGTGGGGTTTACCCTCAATCAACAGCTTCTTGATCTGCATTACAGTCATAATATGAGTTCTCGAATAAGGGACCAAATTCTTTAGTCGAAGCAAAGCAGAGAAATTTCTAACCTTGTTCATGGTTTGGTGGCCTTCGATGAGGAAGGATGATAGACTTTCTACCCCCACCAGGCAGTCAATAAACTCTTCCTCAAGAAAAGTCGCCCCAGCCGTATAAGACTCGATTGTCCATCAGACCTCTGCCTCAGACTCCTCGCTTGACTGATTCTTCATCAAGCCCAAGGATTCCTTCTTCACCTGCAGATAGGTGGCCGCCTTTGAAGGTCGACCATCCGTAGTCCCAGATGTCGGAATATCCACCTTTTATCCCTTCTTCATAGAAGATCGTCGAGGTACCCTCTTCGGTGGAGGAGCTGGAGGGGCAGGCTGGTTGACAACCCTCATCTTCTTACTTTTCCTGAAGGTTTCAGTCAGCAAGGCTTCTCTTTCTACAATCGCAGAATTTGTGGTGTAACCACTAAGAGAAAAATTCTCGAGAGGCAAGCTCAAATCCGCGACCCTCTTATTCCTGTCAGATATTTTACCGTCGATAACTGGGATTTCAGCTCATTTTGCTCGAGTTCTCTTTAAACCGGCTTCTTGAAAAAGACTATCTACTTTCTCTTGGTCAACAACCAAATTATCGATCCGACCGAAGTAACCCTTCCTGATGTTGCATAACTTTTCTAAAACAGTTGAATTTCTATCGATCTCTTTCAAAGTTGCACGAAAACAAACAACAATTTAGACACTAGTACAAATCAGCAAAAAAGTCAACAAACTTCGACATACAAATTATATAAACACACACCTAACTGGAAAGTCTTTCTTTTCAGAGGCTCCCCCAAATTTTTCTTATCGAACTCATAGTTCCCCGAAACGAGGAGACATTCATCAAAATACTGCCCCTCTGTTGATACCATTTCGTAAAAGAGGGGTATTTTCATAAACCTCGCCAAATACCTGTACCCTAGCTTCTGTAGATTTTGTTTAAGTGTGTAATACACGCATAGATCATCCACAGTAATAAGCTCTTCCCATCTCTCTTTTAATCGACTATTTATCACTCCCACCATACGGAAGATATCATAAACATTGGGGTTGAACTGACCAGGCGCCACATCAAAAAAGTTTAACAACCTCTTCTGGTCAGCTCGAAGATACAGTTTTAACCCCTTTTTTATCTGTTCTTGATGGACAAGAATGTCATCCAAAGGAACGTCTTGATCTGTCATCTCATAATGGTATTTCTCTAACCTAATATCCTTAGGAATACCATACTTTACTTTAAAACTCAAAATTTTACTTGTTTCAGGGGCCTCACCATAACACACCCCTTCTTCCCCTTCGACATCTTCCTCCCCACCATTACTACCTTCTAGATCACTTGCCTGCGGCTCGTGATCCACGTCTGTCTCGGTCTCCTTCTTGTCCAAAACTTCCACCACCCTGGGTGTCACCTTATATTGATCGATACTCGCCACATCCATATTACTCGAACCAACCCTATACCTCCCACCAAACTTTTGGACACATGTTGTTACATCAATTAGGAGTGGTTCTACATCCACGAGGTTGGCGAAGATTCCTTCTTTATCATCATTTTGGATATGTTCAGCCATTTTTATGAACCTGAAAATCAGATTCCTTTTTTTAAGTTAGTATAATATCATATATGATACATTGTATAGCTTCATATCTAGTATTGATATTGTTGTTGAGCTTAATCTCAATCCCATCATCCTTTTTATACCTATCTGATTCATACGTTACTATATTTAGTTATCGATACAAGATTTATCTCATATTTTTACTAAGTCCCAACATCGACAACTATCTATCTGTCCCTAACATCTTCTACTCAAAGTACAGGAACCACTAGCTTCTCGAAGACACTTTAGTAGTACCAAGATTTCCTGCCAAAGCAGGCCGAGTTCAAAAACATTTAATTTACGCACTCTCTAGCATGAAATCTGGTCATTTAGCAAGAAATATGGTGCTCCAACTGCCAACAAATCATCTAATCTCACTATCACGACAGATAAATCCAAAGTTGTGTCGTAATCACAACGGCGACAAAAACACAATCTCTCCCCTCATCATCTTTTATTATTGCCAACCCCTTCCTCCAAATCACTCCTTGATCACTTTCGAGACCATCCCACCAATAATCACATCCCCATTAATCCATATCACAAGAAATTTAACAAAAACCCTAGTACTTTATTTTTTCAATTTCTTCCAACAACAAAAAAAAAACTCAAATTACTTCCTTCATTATATCCGCCATGTTCATATTTACATAAGGTTTAAACAGAATCGCATAATATTCAACGAGATATTAAAGTGCAAGAGAAATATCCACACAGTCACTAACCTTGAAGTCGCGCTGCTTTTGTATCCTTTTGCTTTACAAGTTTAGGCCTTTGAATTAATACACTAATCTCCTCGTTCCCAATGGTTGATAACGACGCAAAAGACGAGCACAAAGAGTTAGAACTTAAACATATTTTTTCAGAATTAGTGGTGTGTTAATAGTCGCTAACCACGGGGCTATTTATAGGCCCCACGCGACTATTCATCGCACATCTTCGCGACCATTCGAGTACTCGAACGTAACGCCTTGATCACCTCTTCTCGAAGTCTTTGACCCTTCGCCTCCTGAACGCCAACAAGCCCATGCATTGCGTCTCCAACCCTTCCATATATCCCTTTAGCCAATAACAGCATCTTCCTTCTTCACCAGCGCCTTCGCTCGAGTCCTTATCCTACCAACGCATTCAGAAGGACTTAAAGATTGTAATTGGCAGTAAAACAAGTACTCCTCCTCAGCCACCTTCACCTCTACTTCATTCATCTCTTCGTAGTTGGGCTCCACCAGCTATCCATTTACACAGAGCTTGTCGAAATACCGCTCTAGCAATTCCCAATACTTAAAGTACACACAGTTAGAAAACTTCTCTTTACACAGTTGCGTCCTCGTCTTAACCATCTTCTCAGCAACCAAATGACTTCTTCACAAATATAAGGGGTATTTATATGACAACTTCAAGTGACACAACTCCCAAGAGTACATCAATGACTACTACTTGACCCCCAACTACCCAGTCAATTGCACCTCCTAGGGAACC
The DNA here is from genome assembly GCA_014058105.1 of Kingdonia uniflora. Classification (NCBI taxonomy): domain Eukaryota; kingdom Viridiplantae; phylum Streptophyta; class Magnoliopsida; order Ranunculales; family Circaeasteraceae; genus Kingdonia; species Kingdonia uniflora. Next base: position 1,094,889 of record JACGCM010002668.1, read on the forward strand.
ATTTACAGGCCCTACAGAGTCAACACTTACCACTTCGAGATCATACTGCAGTTCGACATAGGTAGCTCGACCTTTTTTGTCGAGATCTAATTGCAATTCGAAGCAACATAACTCGACAATTACTTCCTTTTTTTCCATTTCATTCAAGATCACAAGATATTTTATCGATACAAAATCCACATCAACATTTTATTTCATAAATATAACTGTTACATTTTACATTCGAGAATCTTCACTTCGATTACATTCAAACTCATACTGCAAGTTACTTTACATCCGTAGTGTGACATATTCTCCCACGAAGGAAAAATAGCTACACTTTCCTCCTCTATAACTACTACCATCTCACAACCCGCAGGATTACAAAGACGATAGCGCTCGGAGAAATCGCCACAGGTAGCCCTACCCGCCAAAACATCTTTGTTCTCTACGTGAGCAATCGCTAATTCACGAAGATACTCTATGCATTTTGAGGTCGTCAGTAACACAAAATGAAACTGACACAGGAAGAAATACTGTGTTTCAGCGATCTTCGTCTCCTCCTCAATTATTTCTTTAAACCTCATCACCACTGGCATCAGATAATAAGAAGACAGAGATAACCGGTTAAAGTAAAATTCTTTCAACTCACCATACTTCACGTCCACACGCTCCAAAAACCCATTGTGCAGCACCTGAAACCGCGTCATAGCCATCATGGCCTACTTTACCTTCACAAACTGCTGAGCAACCATTTCCTCCTTCTCAATCAATCTATAACTTTACCCTCACCTTCCCCTTCACAGTTACCACAGTCCAACGTCCTGCCATAAATGCTCATCGGGAAAATAACATGACCAGATTCATTTAACTTTAACCTCGAAAATGACAGAACATAGACTTCTAAAAGCATTCGACAACCTATTCACATTCCGATGTTCTTCTCGACGCAACAAGTAATTGTGTTGAGAATGGGGCAATTGTAGTAGCATATTTCCCAGATTCGATAAGGAGAAATTAGTCGAAGAGATTCTATCATTCGAGAAGATGTCATATATGCGACTACAGAGCTCGACCCACTTAAGTAGCCGTTATGCTTGGTCAAATAGAGCCGTTGTAGGGAGATCTGCAAAGTTCGCCCACTACCCACCAAAATAGGAAACTATTTTATTTTTGTAGCTGCATGTATCTACTATAAATACATGCAGATAATAGATTAATCAGATCCTTAACTTTACTAATCAGACATTCTTACGTCCTTACCAATCAGTAATTGTAATAACTAGCAAATTATTGGATTTTGTACCAAAACCTTCCTCGAGGTCATAGTTTTTCTCAGATTTTACTGAGTTTCTACGTAAAATCATGGGTGCTTAAGGTTATAATTGTATAATCCTAACTAAAGTATTGGCGAAGATTATCTTCCCGGAAAACATGTTATTACAGTAGGCATACCACAAGATAAGGCTCTCAACTAGTGTTGTTGTCCTCTAATGATATCGATGATGCTCCTCCCTCGAACAACTCTAAATAGGATAGGCACAAGATCTTGTTCTTCTCCTCCATTCTTTCTTTTAAAGTTAAGGGTTTGTTGCTTATCATCTGCGGGTGGTACTCTACAAGGATTACTAGCACTCTTGCATCGATGATATAAATGACCTTTTAAGGTAGAAGTACCGTTACAAGATGAATCACTTGCAAGCAACAAATTACAGTAATTACATTTTGCCTTAGGAGGTTCACTATCCTTTACTTTAGTAAAATGGTCCCATACCTCTGATGTAAGTTTTTCTTTCTGACTTTGCTTTGTCGATTGCGAATATTCAATTGGTTGGCTCTCATTCACATCATTAATATCCATTTGTTACACTTCATCCACAGAAGAACTCGCCATTACCGAGAAAAAGTTAATTCTATTAGATATTATCACATAATATGTTGTCCAACTAAACTGAAAGTACTTACAAACACAGAAACACTTAGCCAACACACATTACTAATTAATTAACATTTGAAATTAAAATCCTCTTTGAAACCAAAAAGACAGAAACTGTCACTATAGTACATGATTGAATCAAGCATCCCCAAATACCAAATAGGCAAATACCAAGTACCAAAAACCAGAAAACTGTCACTAATTCACCAATTACCCTAGTCTATAGTAATCAAATACCAGAAAACTCATTGAATCAATCATCTCTAAATTGGCAAATACCAAGTATCAAAAATTAGAAAAGAAATTGTATTTGATTGAATCAAAACCCTCAAAAAATGTAGTACTCAAAACCCTAGTATTTGATTGAATCAATCAATCAATTCTTTATTCTTCAATTTCAGAAAACAACTTTACCTAATTTTAAAATACCAGAAAACCCTAGTATTTGATCGAAATACGGAAAGATAGAAAGAGATTACCGAGTGTTCGAGAATCAGTTGGGTTAATGTCGTTAATCAATCAAAGTTCCCACAATCAATTAGTTGGGTTTAGACTTCAGAGAAATCAGAGAGAGAGGAAGGACTGAGGCAGAGAATTCATCAACAGATATGGTGGATTGGTGAGAGAGATCATCAGTACTTCAGCAAATATAGTGGATTGGTGGAAGAGTTCAGGCAGAGATGAGAGCTTGAGAAGTAGAGTCGTAGAGATGAGAGGCTGAGTCTACTAAAGACTCTAAACTAAAGTCTAAACTTTAACTCTAAGTCTATAATTTAGGTTAGGTTAACTTCTCGGTTCGGTTTGGTCGGTTAACCGGGTATTCAAAAAATTATCCAAACCGACTCAGTCCTGTTCTTCGAATTTGGAACTGATAACCGAACAGGGTCATTGAAAAACCAAAAAATATAGCCGGTTCGGTTCGGTTGCACTGTTCCACTGGTTTCCTTGTACATCCCTACCTCTCGGTTTGGTTCGGTTCGGTTCGGGTTTTAAGCGGTTTTCGATATGAAGAACCGAAACTGAATTGAATATACCGGGTTTTCATTCTTTAGAACCGAATCCCGAACCGGGTATGTTAAAACCGCGGTTCGGGTTGGTTTCTCGGATTTTGTTTTGTTGTACGACCTACTACTACTATTGGAGATGCTCTAAAAATCAAAATTGGAGCTCAAATCCAGAAGTCCATTTACAGTTAAACCCTACTTCCTAGTCGTCAGTCAACACTCCAAGACCCTTTTACTCCTACTCCTGATTGGATAGATTTTTTTAACTGAGAATTCACAAAAACCCTAATTTCATACACTCGACCTTCACTTCCAGTTTCCTCTTCTGGGTGTTCGCCCAAATCCTTTTTTTTTTTTTATAGCTAAAAAGGCCTTATTTTTAGGCATTTTTAAGTATTAAAGATCTGTTCTTGATGGATTCTGATAGAGCAAAGTTGTTTGTGGGAGGGATTTCATGGGAAACAACTGAGGATAATCTGAAAGATCACTTCAATAGCTATGGGGAAGTAGTTGAAGTTGTAGTGATGAAAGATAGAGTCACTGGGAATGCAAGAGGGTTTGGGTTTGTTCTGTTCTTGGATCCTGATGTTGCGGATAAAGCTCTGGATGATAAGCATGTTATACTTGGAAGAACGGTTTGTCCAATACCATCTCTCAATTTTCATGATTTTGTCATTTTTTTTCTTGTAAATTTGATTTTTTTTATATGTAGAAGTGAAAATAACAATGCTCATTTCTTAAATTTTGGGATTTTGCTATCTTTTTTGTTGTAAATTTGATGGAGAAGTGAGAATATCAATACCCATCTCTCAATTTTTTGAATTTTGCCATTTTTTGTTGTAAATTTGATGGTTTTTATTTTTATTTTTATGTAGAAGTGAAAATAACAATACCCATCTCTCAATTTTTGGGAATTTGTTGTGTTTTAATAGGTAGAAGTGAAAAAAGCAGTACCCAGAGGAGAGCAACAACAATACCAGAATCAACAACAGAATAAAGGGTACAATAAGAGTAGTAGTAATGGTGGTAGTAATTATAATAATCAGTTGAGAACGAAGAAGATTTTTGTAGGGGGTTTATCTGCTAGTGTAACTGAAGAGGAGTTCAAGGGGTATTTTGAGAAATTTGGTATGATTACCGATGTTGTTGTGATGTATGACAATGAGACACACAGGCCAAGGGGTTTTGGGTTTATCACATTTGATTCAGAGGAAGCTGTAGATAGTGTGATGCAGAAGAGTTTCCATGAGTTGAATGAGAAGCTCGTGGAGGTTAAGAGGGCTGTGCCGAAAGACGCTAGTAATAACAGTGGTTTTAACAATAACAATTATAATATGAGGATGGGAGCTGGAAGAGGTTCACCATTTGGTAATTATCAAACTGGACTTTATCCACCTTATATTCCTAGATATGGTATGTACACCGGTTATGCACCTTCAGCGGTTCCTGGTTATGTAAGTCCAGCAGGGTATCCTTATTATGGTGGGTACGGCGTGGGAGGGTACCCAATTGGTTATGGCATGTCTCCTAGGAGTCCTTGGAATCGTGGAGCAATGGTCGATGCGAGACGGAGTCCAATCCCTTATGGAAATGGTGCATCATATGGTTACATGAACAGTGGTATGATGGGGATGTATGGTGGTGGTGTCCGTGGGGTCATGAGTCCTGTTGCTGACGGGAAGTGGAATCAGGGTTATGGTGTTGATTCACAGATGGGAACTGGTACAACGCCGGAGAGGTCCAATAGTGAAAAATTGGACGACGATTCTTCAGGCTTAACACTAAGTCATAACGTTTCAGATGAAAAGCAGAGCCATATAGAGATTGAAGGGCGATTCAGGCCATACCCTAATTCAAGTTGACTGCATTACATGCTTTGCAAGACCCATGGGAGGTTGGTGAATTATTATACCGATCATGTTCCTCTCTTTTTTATTCATTGAATTGGATTTCATTTTTTATTCTATTGTCCCACCTTGTGTCATTTGTTTTCTTAACTTATCAATACGTTATGCACTCTTGTAATACAGTTGCCTGTGATTCTAATTTATTGTCATTTAACAATACAAAATGGGCTTTCAATTTGCATAATACTTAAGTGTATGGTCATTAATTTTCTTATGAGGCTTAATGTTTGATGTTTGATGTTCAGTTATTTGCTTGATACTAGAACCTCATAAAATAAATCCAATTTAAGTTCCTAGCCTGCTAATTCCTTGGATTTTTGTATCTCTGCAAGTGCTCCGAGAGAGTTTTATGCGACTACACATGGCTACATGTGCACACGATGGGACATTGCCCCTTAACGTAATTTGTGATGATATTCATGTATTAGTTGATAGGATTTCCCTTAATTTACTGTTTAATGTAATCTTGTCTTCTCTCTGGTTTTGGAAACAAAGGCTCTAGATTTTTTTCTTTTTCTGTAAATAGGCTGGTAGTTCTTCTGTTTTAGTAGTCTTAATGGAGAATTAGATGAAAGTTATGTTTTACATTTTTGTGTTTGAATTTAGGGTTCTTGATGGAGTTCAAAATTATTCTTAGTTATGTCTCTGAATCGTTGCTTCCGCCCCATTAATTTATACTAAGTGTTGTTTTTTCTTCTATAGTTGACATTGGTTTTTTAGATCGTCTAGGGTAACTGTTGTATGGACGATGGCGTGGTCAACAGCGTCTCATTAGTATCCAAGAAACACCTATAATGAGGTTAAAATCAACTCTTTGGGTGGCTTTTGTGAATATGATCACAACTAGGCATCTTAGTCTTTCTTTAGATATCCTATAATTCTATAAATTACATTTGTTACTATAAGCTGTTTTGCCACTATAAAAAACATATATGTCTACCAATAAAAAAATTAGGGTTGCTTAAAAGCAATGTATCATATATGGTATTGATAGTTTGATGGTTCTAGTACTTTGAGTTGGTCTTCTCTGCAGAATCTACTATCTGGTACTTCCTTAACCTGGGGAAAACTCTCGTACATGTGCTATAACTCACTCGGCGTGGCACAATAACTAATGAAGTTTGTTCTTGTGATCTAAAGATGCGATAAGAGTGGTGTACATGTGTTGCTTTTGTTCTCATTCAAGAATAATTTCTCTGGGAGCCATAGTTTTCTTTTCTAGTAAGATTAATGAAAGGGCTAACCCTAATTTACGTACTTACACTATTATCACATTGTGAGTTCTGGGAGTTTAAATACCACATTTGAAGTGTTTGATGTGTTGCGAGTAATACAAGTTAATTGCATGCTAGGCAGAATTCAGTTCAGGCCGAGGGATTTACACGTAAGGAGGATTTCTTATGGCAGAGACTTTGGTGAAGATATGCATAGTGATGGACTTCTGCCCTGCCATTCTATGCTAGAGTTTCATTGAAAGGAATGCAGGAGGCTGGTTTGAGGAGACTAGGAGTTCATTAGGGATTTATTGCCCGGTGAGAGAATTTGATCATAGGATTTGTGGCAGCGAGGATGAGGAAGATTTAGATAATGGAGAAGATGTTAAGATGCGCCATGGATTGATCCTAGCGCTTTAGCATGGGAATTGGTTGATTGGAACACTGTTAAAGTTTTAGCATTGGAGGGTGAATATTGTTAGGGACAATTAGGTTAGTTTGCAAGCTTTTTAGGAGTTTAAGAACGGATGCTGTGTCCCGGGGATTTTATCTGAAGATTCATTATTGACTTGTATGGGGCTTCAAAGAAGCTAGATGTCGTTCTTGATGAAATTGAATTGCTTTGCTGCAAATTTCAAAATTAATTTGATGTTGGTAGGTTATTTGCTTTAAGTACATTGGTTAAGTGTAAGAGGGGTACACCGGGCATAAACTTACTCTATGAGATGATAGTATCTCAGGTTTTCCCCAGATATCAATTCATTAGCTGGGTTGATGCATTGCAACACTCTGTGTCAATAGGAGTTATGAGAATGGTAAATAAGCTGTGGGATGGTTGAGCAGAGTGGCATAGAACTCAAGATGTTTCTGGAAAGGAGGAAAACTGAGAGAGGCTCCCCGTGTAGAAGAGAGGAGGGGAAATTAATGAAATGCTTCGTCCACTTCAAGTGCCTGGTCATTTATAGACTGTGTTCTGCAGATCTTGCAATACTATATAGTATCTATTCCAATAGTTCGTAACAGACAGTCAGTAGAGCTATTAGGAGATTTTTGAGAAGAAAAAAACATTTAAACTGATAAGCTCTAGAGTGCTTCTCAGTGTAATTTAAAATTTTCAAAGACATGTTTACTTTCACCGTGCTGTTTTAGCTGTTTCATCTCCGGTTTATACTGATATAACTACTTGCCATTCTGGTGGTCATCCTCGGTCCCTATTTTGATACTTATGCCAAGTGACTGATGCAAGTTAACTTGGGAAGAGATAGGTAGAGAAACATTGTTGAGGGTTTTGAAAGAAAATGGATATGAATCTCTGGAATGAAGAGTTAGGTAGTGAAACATCATTGAGGGTCATCATCGGATTCATTTTAGCCGTCGAGTGCTGCTGCTGCTGACTGAATTAAATTGTAGCAGAAATAGAAGTTTACAAGAGTTTTGATTGGTCCAATGAAGAGTTTCTTTGAGCATTAAGAGTGCAACCTCTTAATATCCTCTTATCATCATCAGTTCTGAGAAAAATGAAGACTATTATGGCTCTCTTTGCGAAAAGGTTGACTGGAGTCCTTCAGTAGTATCCAAGCACCCATAACTTATGCTGCTTTGCATGGAGAAGAGGATTATTTCCAGGTGCTCAGTGCGGAAGGTTCTCAAATCGAAGGTTATGGTAAGGAAGATTTAAATGTACTTGCAGTAGTAACTCTGAGTAAGAGGACATTCTTGAAGAGGTTAGGTTTATGGTTAATTACCATGATGAGATTCCTGAAGCTGTGGAGGCACATCAAGGTAGGACTGAAGCTCAAGGGTTCACAGGAAGTGGTATTAGCCAAAAGCTTGTAAGCTTCATATCTTTAGTAATGATTGGCAGTAGCAGGTTAGCTTTTCATTGCTAACTTATTCAACTAAGTGCGAGTTATCTGGCTAAAAACTATTTATATGAGGTATTGAAGTTTTTTAACATGTTATGTTTTTAGAAATATGTGTCAACAGTCGGGATACTATTGTTAGTAAGCATTGCTGATTTCTTTGGTTAGAAAATCTTAATTTAGTTATGTCCAGACTTGATGCATAAATTAATTTTTGTTCCCCTTTGCTGAAGAGATTGGGCTAGAAAGAACCTCTGTTGTTTGTTGGGTTATAATGTTTTAGTTTGAAATCTTAGATTTTGTCAAAACGCTTGCTAAAGGATTGCCAGGTCCCCTGAATCTTATGTTGCTTACTATAGGCATGGAAATAATTAGAAATATGTGAATGTACACTGTACTTACGGAAACTAAGGGAGACTGAGGGATCTTCCTTGACATTTCTTAGAGGTTACTGATTGGTAGAGGTTATATTGCTTATACCAAGTTTTCAAATTTCAAGTATTTCCTCTTTGATGCTTTGATAAATATCTGCAGTTCTTGCATGTCTGTATTTTGTTGATATATATTTCCGAAATTTCCCAATGCATCTATAGTTTTGTGAAAAAGTCAGATTCAGATTTTATCCTGGGGAGTGGCTTTGTTGGCGGTGATTTTATGCTGCTCAAGTCCGGTAAAAAGACCTTGAGACACCCGTGCTCCACCGTAGGAGCAAATCTAAAAAAAAAACTGCACAGATACAATCACACTACTCCCTCATAATGTTCCTTGAAAGCTTCTTGCATTAGTTGCCAACAGGCCATTAGGAACCCCTTTCCATGCATCAACCAGTTTAAAAGTTATAAACAGTAGAACCTTTCCTATTTCCCCTTCTCACATGATCCACAGTTAATGGTGCAAATACCATGAGTTGAAGGAGTGTAGTTTCCCACCGTGTTGCGGTACGTACAACTTCCTCCTGAAGAGAAAGAAGAAATGCTTGGTTGGTAACAACGATATGTTTCTGGTAACAACACAAGCTCCTCTATCTTTATCCACCAAAACATTTTCTCCTTCTCAATTCTCCAAACCTAAACTTAAATCCCTCTCTCGAAATCCTAACAAAACCCTTAACCTCACTGTTGCTAATGCCAGCGATTCCAAACCTCCCTCAATCTCAGCATCTTCTCCTCCTTTTCAAAGCGACCTACCTGTTAGTGTTAAGGTTCCTTTGGAGGGTGTGATTCAGTTCGAGAAACCCAGTTTTGCTAAGCAGATTAACAAATGGGGGTGAGAAATTTTGGGTTTAATTTTGCTTGAATTCTTGTTCAAATGTGGGTTTTAGTGATTTGGTTTGTATTTGACAGACGTGTTGCGTTGTTTGCTGCTGGGGATGTTTTAGCGTTGCTTTTGTTCGCGGGAATTGGGAGATTCAGTCATGGGTTCCCAGTTTTTGATGTGGAGACTCTTCATACAGCGGACCCTTTTATTGCTGGTTTGGTTTACTTAACTCTTGTTTTTGTTTTGAGTTGTGTGAATTTGTGGGGGTGTTTGAAAGTTGAAGTTTGTTGACAGGATGGTTTTTAAGTGCGTATTTCCTTGGGGGTTATGGGAGTGATGGGAGAGGGATGAATGGCTCGTCGAAAGCTATAGCTGCTGCTGCTAAGTCCTGGGTTGCTGGGATTCCGGTAAGTTAAATGATCTTATATAAGTAGACTGTTAGCTGTGAACAAACAATATGCTGACTTGTCATCGTGAATTTGAGTTGCATATGTGGATTCTAATGATTCTCTCAAATGTTGAATTTGGATGATTATACAGTATATAAATAGTGGATTGGAGGGATTTTACAAAGGGGATCATTGTAGATCGGAGTCACAACTTCACATGATTATGTTATAAGTAAATCAACATTGCTCTTAAGTACAAGCAATTATGCACGTGCGTACACATTATTTTTGAAAATATAATTGGGTTTTGATTTATTTTTAGAGCTTATTTTTAATTGGCCTTCCTCTCTTTAGAGGTTATTTTTAGCGGCCGGTGCACCAAAAAAACTCGATTATTGGCCCATGAGATCTAAAGTATGTGATCCTAAATGTATTTATGAAAATCTTACAGTTCTAAAATAATGTTTTAGTATTACATTTCCTAATACCCCTTTCATCTTTCTCACATAGTTCTAATTGACCAAACAAAATCTAACTTGCCAAATTTAAGTATAATTATGTCAAGCTATAAAAGTTCTTACTTCCACCAACTGAAGAAAAACTTTCACTTCTTACATTCACCCAAAGTAATAGTTGACCAAACATTTCTAACTTGCCAACTTCAGATATGAACTTCCACTAACTTGGAGAGAGAAAAAACATACACCCGCAAAGTTAGACCAAATCGTGTTCCAACTCTGACGAATTGAATTTCTTTTTTGCTGAACACCATATTACCCAAACATAACTCTAAGCAACATTTCCCTGTACTTTCATGGTTTAATTCGAGTAACTCATGAGATAACTCACCAATAACTAGACGTAAACTATAAACATCAAAAAGAACATAACAATATTCATAAATTTGACTTCGTCAATCCTTTTTTTTGAAACAAAGTCGATATCATATATAAAATACTCAAATATTTCCACATTTTCATAACCACCATAACAAAAACACAATACCCTGCCAGTTCACAATCTATAATGTTTTTTGTATAACTAAGAATCAGGAGAAGGATTATTGACATACCCCTACCCATCCAAACCAGGTTGCCCTCCTCCACCACCACCCCCATACGCACCATCATCATTTTGCCAAACCGTCTGCCACGCTTGCGAAGGGGTATGCACATACACTATGCAAAAGAGTCAATTTTTCGACGGTCAAAAATTGTCGTTTATGGCCATTTATGATGGTTTTGGATCCCCCCCCCACCACAATTTCCGTCGCAAAGAAGTGGTCGTAAATTCAATTTGACAAAAAAATGCTCTGTAATGCATTACATTTTAGACGGTCTAAACCCATCTTTAATTTACGTTAGTCTAAAACCGTCCTAAATCATTTTTTCGTTTAATGGAAAATTCACTCTCTTTTTTTGCTTCGGTATTCTGTTGTGGTATTCCTGGAATGAGTTCGTCGTCTTTAATGTAGGTCTTTTAGTACATAACATGTCACATAATACAGAAAACTAAAGGAAATGCTCTATAACACAATGAAACTGAGCTTTATGTTATTAACAAAAATGATCAAAGCAATACAACCAGCACTGTCCTCTCTTAATCTTACTCATGCTCCACACTGTGTTAAGATTCCCCAACTTCACAGACAAATTAATGTCTATAACTTGACCCCCTGATTAGATCCCCCTCCATAGTAACTAGTTGATTGTGCATTAAAGAGTCTAAGTTGTTACCCAACCAAACTGAAAAGACTGGCATGGCTGCGTGATACCTTGAACCCTGTCTTTCCATAGAGAGCATGTGGCACGCAAGATCAAGACAATTGCGAAAATGGCGTAAGAAGAGATACGCTATAACCTATTATCATACAGGTTGAAGGGAAGAAACTGCGACTCTGTAGCTTTCAGATTAAGGTAATCATACTTCTCAACCTCTACATGTTGAAGAAATGCTCTGTAGTCGCCTCACTGAGCTGCAAATCGATCCAGTACTTGCATGTACTTTCTTTCTGACCAGATTGTTTTGTTACAAGGGTATGTTAAGACATCGTCCATCTATGGATAGCAAAGAGAAGAATGTCAGCCCAATAACAAGAACGAATCTTATCGAGCAAGATACATTTGAATTAATCTCGTGCTGACCATCCTACATGGTCCAAAATGAACCATAATCAAAAGTTACCAAAGAGACTGCCCAATAGTGATTAAGCATAACAAAGAATGGAATAACACTGCAACAAACATATTTGGATCAGATACCTTTCGGTTCCGTGGCATATGTTCCACATATAACAAGTCTCCACATAATAAGGAATTTCCCACAATGAAAATCTTTCTCCAATAAGCTCCTAGTCTTGAACACAAAACAATGACTCAAATATTATTTATGGAACGTAGTGAAAAGATGTGATAAAACCTTGCTACCAATTCCATACCTTAAATCTATGTACCTTAGAAAACGCACTTAGTTGATGTTTCTTGTGAAATACCTGTTGGTGGTAAAGGATGAATAAGCACCTGCTCAGAGACGATGAACATTCCTCGTAATAAATCAAACAAGTGAAAAGTACAATATGGATTTTATGAGCTGCTTAAAAGTTACTGTCCAAAGACAAATGGGTGTGATCATAATCTCTAGCATTCTCCACTGCCATTGCATCATCAGCATAGGTGCTCTGCATGAAAAAATAGAAACATAGAAGACAGTGCGACTAAACAGAAAGGAATTAAACTCCAAAGAAAAATAGAAAACATAAGTGTACCTCTGCTATGAGAATATTTTCATTTAAAGAAGCAATATTGTTTGGGTCGTCTATGAAGTCTGACATGGTATCTACCGTAAAAGCGGCCGCGGATGAAGTAACTGTATTCGTTATCTTCAAAGTGATTGTTGAAACGGCAATTTACACCAGTAATCCCCAAATACTATAAAATTTTGCCTATAATATTTAACGGTTATAACTGCAAACACAAACCTCAATCAAGATAGCTTCTTGTTCTTGATTTCATTCCTTGAAAGACCAATGTATTCCTCCTTAAGTGTTTGCCTAACAAAGTATGATATAACCCTGCCACAAATTTATCAAGTACTTAATCAAAATCATGTTCCAAAATGTAAAAGAGATGAAAAATGGACCGCTAGGAAAAATTAGTGTGTGATGATCTCTGTTTGTGGGTATAGCCTAATGGCCAACCACTAATGTACCAAGTCTAAGGTAGCAGTTTACAGATATCACAAGTTCTGTTTGGTTGGCAGGAGTTAGAAAGATGTTATAGATATGGCCAAAAACCATGTAACCATAAGAGGAATTGTAGAACCTCAAGCCCTTTGATTAAAAAAGAGAGTAACACCCAAGTTTTTACTGTAATTTTCCAGTAATCCCTCTTAAGTACAAAATAATTTCACAGTATTTCTGTAAAATAATTACAGACTTGGTTTTGTTACAATAACTGTTTACAGATACAGTAGATAGAGAGAGAGAAATAAAGCATGCCATGAAGGAAGGCATGGTAACAATTAAAGGATATGTGATGTAGTTCAAATAATCAAAGACATACAGTAAATCAAAGCATACTATACAGTAAATGAAGCATCCCAAACTGTAATTGCAATCATAAATAAAATTGGTTCCTTGATTCAATTTCTTCTCCAAATGTCTGTTTGTGGCTTTAGTTCTTTGAAAGAGTTGCATCTAAGTCTCGTTTCTTTTTTCACATTCTTTGTTTGTAATTCTAAACCCAACTTAATTTTGCTCCTTGCCCCTATGGGGGTTTGTTGGCTATTTTTGACCTCTATAGTTGTTCTCCACAGGGTACGCATGAAACCCTCTGATATGCTGCATTCAAGAGACAACTAAATATTGAAATGCAGCCAACTAATGCTGATCCTAACCTCTGACATTGTTATCAAAAACCGTATGATTTATTTACATGGAGACTAGGAAAAACAACTTGTATCAAATTGAATCGATTCCGACCCCGAATCATAGATTCACTTGTACTACATGAGTAAACATGCTAAAATTCTTTAATTTTATTTTCCTGAAACAGCTTTATGATACCCTTCGATTTTTCAAAACCCCTGTCACTTCCACTCATCTCCTATAAGTTCCATAGGCTCAGTAATATTTCATACTGCCAAAAAAAGAAAGAGACAGAAGTTGACAAAAAGCTCGGAATCCTGTATCTCACGATTCATAACATTCATGATTCACCTTCTTTAGGAAAATGATTCACCGTATGACTCAGATTGTAAATATGGAGCAACCAGATGGAAGCAGCCCCAAATACTGAAAATCACACAAATTGCCATCTGGAGCTCTATATGGAAGCAACCAGTTGTAAATATCTGCAAAAACACCGGAAGAACGTTTATCATTTGCAAGTGGAAAACAAGAACTTATCTCTTATTTTTTACCAAAAGGTTCAATGTACATTATTAATCAGCACGACCTAATTCTTTCAGATTTGATCTTCATGGGTTTTTGATAAACTCAACTACCGAATGGAAAATAGTTTGTGTTCTGAACGTAGATATCCAAATTTAAATCTGATTTTTTGTCCAGATTATTTGTGACAAAAACTTTGTTACACGGATATTACATCAATCGAATCAGCAAATCTTCGATCTCTTGGATATGGTAGCAATGCAAAGCAGGTCTGTGTCACTTAAAACACTGTTTGTGGAATATTATTCACAAGATATTATTTGCGAGGAAACTTTAGTGTCAGTGATCGCTGTTCACAGAAACCATTTTTACCAATATCTCTGCTCACGATATACTGCTCATAGAATGGAAGTCATAATTGCAATACATAAATAAAGAGGATAATAAGAAAAACTAACAGAAAGTGGAATGTGCATTACCAAACAAAATTTCTCCTGCTACGAGAATGGACCGGTGTAAGTACTATATCATCCGATTGTCTTCAAGGAACACAAATATTGAATAATACCAAGTTGGGATATATACAATGACTTCTATTGATATTTCAGTTGTGTTTACATTAGCCCTCTACACAGATTTAGATAGAGGAACAACTAAACTTCTAATAGTTAACTAACTCCTACGGATCACTACAAACTCACACAACTGATTATAGAAACAAATCCTACGAATGCCGGCCTACTTGAGCAATCACTCTTCAACCCAATCCAACCACAAATAAAAACAGAGCTATTACTCAATCCAACTTACAGAAAATGTTTTCTCAACCGCCGCTACTCATGAAGCTAGCTGGTATGAGTCAGACATTTACACTTGATAGTCTCTCTCTCCCTCTCTCCTGCGCATGCTCTCGCGCGGGGTTTTCATATTCGTTTTTGTTTTTATCTTCATTCGATATTTAGGTCTGTTTTAGGAAGGAGTTTCATTCTAACGATTTTGTACGATTAGCAGTCTAATTAGATACTGACTAGGCTTTCTTGCTCTATCTTTAAAAAGATTCCCTCCCCCTTTCTCGTGATCAGTTTTTGCTTCTAGGTATTTTAGAAGATATAAAAAAGATTTTTTTCTATTATTCAATATTGTTGAAAAAAGGATAATATAAAAGAATGCTTAGTGACGTAGTTGACTTCTCTGGTTGCTGTATCAATATGCCCGTTCCGTCTATGTTTCCCAGAGAAGATCCATCAAAGAAAAGTTGCCACAGTTCTGATTCTACAGCCATAACCGTGCCTAGATATTCTGTCTGGTAAGTCCATTCTATGTATACTGTCGTCATGCCCTGGAAATGTTTCTAACAGGTATGCTATCACATGTCCTTTTATAGCTTTTGGGCTACGCATGTTATGTCGTACCTTGATAGCGACATTAGCCATTTAGCTATTGCTTTGTCTCGATCTATATCAGCCCCTTTGTTAGAGTCCCAAAAACTTCCCTCGAGTTGCTAAAGGCACATTTTAGTGTGCCTTTGTTGCAATACTAGTTGTTACACCTGAGTATGCCCTGCTCTTGTCTTTGATCTTACCACCAAGTCGTCCACATAGTATTCTACAAACTTATGGAGATAGTCGTGAAAGATAGCTACCATGGCTCTCATGTAGGTAAAACATGTGTTATGTAGTCTGAACATCATTACTGTCAAGTAAAAGTTATAGAAACTACGCGGAAGTTACGATCTAGCAATCACAATTAAGCTAAACTCTCTTTGAATCAAAATAACACTTAATCGCATAAAATAAAGGTCAAAAGACCTAGAGTTTATGAGTTTTACCCCAAACTCTACATATCTCTCTAAGGCCAAACTTTTCTCTCTCTCACTCAAACCAGCATAAGAAATAAACTAAGCTTAGGCTCTCTTTTATAGGAGAAGAGTCCTAGCACACAAATAGAAACCCCAGCTAGACTCTAATTAGGAGACTTCTCTTAATTATAATGCAAATCAAATAAACTAATTAGAAATAATTAAAATATAGAGAGTGTCCTGCAAGGTGGAGAGACGATCACCTACGTGGGTATTGTGACGACCACGTGACTTATCAAAAAGAAAAAGACTTCTTGAGATGTTTGAAACACTGTTTCTCTGCGTCCCTAGGCGACCCATTTATTTGATTGTAACCATTTTAGCCATCCATGAATGAAAACATTTCATTGTCTGCTGCAGCGTCAACCAATACCTCTACGTTTGGTATGGGGAAGTCAACTTTGGGGATACTTTGTTTTTGTCTCGAAAGTCCATGTACCATCAAATCTTCCCATTTTCATTGTCTGCTGCAGCGTCAACCAATACCTCTACGTTTGGTATGGGGAAGTCAACTTTGGGGATACTTTGTTTCTGTCTCGAAAGTCCATGTACCATCAAATCTTCCCATTTTTCTTTTGTTCCGGAACCACATTTGCTAACCACGAAGGATATTCTAGTGGCTTTGTTATGTGAGCATATATAATGGAAAGACATGTACACATTATTACATGGGGTTAATGCGAATAATGTGTAATGTAAACCTTTGTCATGTGTCGCTACAGTGTAGCTCTTGTGACTTGTTTTACATTTCAGCTTACTAGAATGGTCGAAAAGTCGTTGAAGAACACAACTTCGTTTGACAAAGAGGGGTATATTTGCGTTGTAGTTATCGAGCATTTACCCAATTCCTACTTAGTGAGTTATACCCTCTGAGGCATGCCTCTCCCTCCAAATTTGATGTGCACATACTGATTTAAGAAAGTTAATGGTGCGAGGATGGAAGAGTCAGGTTGCATAACGATTCAACTTCCTGCGCGAGAACAAATTGTCCGTATCCTAAAACTAACATTACTTTAAAGGAGTCATGTAAATAAAAACGAAAACATCTACAAAGAAGTGAAACATGTTCCTAAAGAAAAGAAATGTTCTGGAAACTGTAGGGGAGTACTAAGATATAGTTTGTAAATCATAATTTTGAATTCAATTTTATTTTCCAACTGACATTATTGCAATTAACCTTTTAAGTTCACCTTACGGTCATCAATTTACATTTTTATCTATATTTCTTTCGACAGTTGGGTATAATAATCAGGGCACTATCATCAGGACATATTCCGCCAGTGAATTTTATCTTGGTAACAATGGGAAGCACATCAATTTTCCTTATTGGATGGAGAGCTTTGTTTGTTACAGTCCTTCCCAGTGATGATAGCAAGAAGAACGATGTATACAAGCGCGGAAGCCCATTTGAACTGTTTGAGGTAAGTGTCCATCTCCTATCACAAGTATCTGGTGTAGTTGTGTATTGCAGATTAGCATTTTTGTTTCACTTTATAGCGCGCTGCCAGTCATGGTCGTATAAATTTTTTGCTCAGTAGATAATTACCTTTGTTTCCATGAAAAAAACATTTGGGATTCTTTCATTTTCTGAATGTTGCCACCTTTTCTTTAACGCATTAAACTTCTTAAACAATAGAAATTGGAATATTGTTTAAATCCAAATTAAAGTTGCTCAATGTACCAAATCTTAATATCTTTTCTTTTGGTAAGTCAGCTGTGGTTTGGGAAGTCCCACCTTACAATAAAAGATATAAAAATTACAATCAAATCCTCCTCCAACCTAATTGGCAAGTTGTTTGTGGCATATGATCGAATACTCAGGGTCCCCCTCAAGATCGAATACTCAGGGTTCTCTTCAATATGGTTCTTCTCAGTGCTCTTTGGTTAAACAGCTACCCATACACATTCTACAGACCGTTGTTCAATGCTCAATTCATTATCACCATTACCATGGTCAATTTCACTCATTGATAACTCACCCTCCTTTACTCTTAGTATGACAAGCTCTGAGGAAAATACCATTTTCCTTTCTGCGTTATGGCATTCCCTTGTAAGGGTTCTAAAATCACATTTGTCAACAGCACGCAACGTCAGCTTTAGAGGTTTGATCATCACTTTCAGTAACTTTTCCCACCTTCGAATAAAAATCAACACCTCTTTTCAAGACTTTGGTAGAGCCATAAATAGAAGGGAAAGGACTCAAATCCCTTCTAGCCGCTGCAAGCCTTTCATCATTTTCTCTAACCAGTTTTTAGTCCCTAGATTCATTGGCTTGTCTCTAGTTTTGATTATTTGGGGTTTCATTGCAGTAAACAAATTTAAGCAGATCTTGTTCCTCACAAACCTCCTTGCAAGTCAGCTGATCTGGAATTTGAAATCTCGCCATGGAAATCGTCCCTCGAAGAAGCACCCATTAAAGGAGAAGCGTTGGGGTTCCCTCCCGAAGATGTTCGATGGGCAGTTCAACAGGAGGGGGCCACGTCCCCGAGAGTTCGCGCCAAAACCTTCCTTAAATGGTTAATGACTACTTCTTCCTAAAATGACTTTTGGCCCAGTGGTGGTTGTAACCAACCCTCCACCAAGAGAGGAGTCGTGGGTTCGAAACCCCATGGGGTTGGAAACTCAGGGCTGCAGATCCCTAAAAACTAGCTTGCCTAGCAAAAAAAGAAATGTAGCCAATTTTGCCAAAAAAGGAAAGTTCAGCCCTAAATAGTGCCTCCAAATACTCAAGCGTGACCTGATCCATGGCTGAGAAGAAATCCTCACAAACGACAAGCATACTATTATTCTAGAGAGAAGGCAGACACTCTCTTTCTAGAAACCAAAACTGTTACCAATTACCTGTAATTGATTATCGCAAGTAACATCTTGAGTTACTGAGCTCGTAATGAAAATCGCAGTACTTCTTTTTGAACAATTCCTGAGCGTTGCATGAAGGATGCACTTAAATCTTTACGCAAGCCATATTTCTGCAAGAAAAGTGATTTATCGGCTAGATTGTGGGAACCTTTACTAAATTAGGGGTTGAAGTTATACAGCATAACTACCGCTAGCAAATAATTTTGTCTATAAAGCGATATTTATTGGACAATATATGATGATTCTTGTTTTGCTGACGCGGGTGATATGGTTCACAATTTATCACTGTGTACCGGGTAGGCCAGTATTGTTCCTGGCGAGTGTCCCTTGTTGGTGGTGAGTTGAACTCATGACCTCTGCTTCTTGGGGCATGGTCCCAAACATCTATCTCCCGTTGTTAATGACAATAGTATCACATATATGGTTATTTAACAATATATGGAACTATGGGCAGCTAAATATCTCTAAAAACTTATCATACATATATAGTATGACAATTTAGCAATACATTTCAACTTTTGGTAGATATTTCTACGTTTTCACAAATATGAAAGGGAAAAATATATATTATATAGGATATTTGAGACTCAGAAACTATATATTATAAATTATGGCTTATGGTTTATGGTGTACCGTAACCCCTCAATTTTCTTAAAACGTTGCTGCAATTTCAAAAGGTAGACAATACTGGTGGGTAATGTCTTGTTTGTTTTTGCAGTTGCTCATGTCATTGGTACGTAGATGGTGATAATAGTCATTACGATTAGCACGCTCTCATGTTTTTGGTTTCTGCTGTGGAGAATCGAGCTCTATTGTTTCCTTCTGGGTATGAAATTCTATGATACGTAAACAGTTTATGTATTTAACACATCTTACGAACTTGCTTTGTTTTTTTTATTTCGCCTATAGTTAAATTTTGGAACACCTTGATTAATTCTTCTAGTAAATGAATTTCCACATTATGCAGTGTTGATAAAGATTGGTTAAATCTTCTTTGGATCCTTAGTTTTAGCTATACATGAAGTTTTTCTTTTCTTTTCTTTTTCCCATTTTTTCAGTACATTTACACCGTGATTCTTAAGGAAAGTGCCTCCTAGGGATGTTTTCTTTATCTATGTTTTGGACTTTTCACTTTACAGAATCTGAGTAATTAGCAATTACTTTGCATCATCCTACTCAAATGAGTTTGGAACTATATCAAGATCTATAACTAATAACTATGATGACCAGTTCCAGTTCTAGAAGGGCATGTATGCTATTGATTTGGGTTCCCACAATGGGCTTAATTAGAAGACTTGTTTGAATGTTTCTGGATGAAACCATGTCCTGAGGAGGGAAGATCTGATTCATAGATGTACACCCCATATTCTGAGAAGCTCTGCCCCTTTGAAGCTCACATCACCTCCTTTTTTTTACAGGTTACACCTATCTATAAAGAGAGTAATTAGGGTAGAAAATAAAACAAATCAAATGGTTCATTTCCACCCCTTCCTCCCTCTTTTGGTGAAGCTATATATGATGACTTTGGTGTCTGGCAGATTAAAGTTGTAATCTTGAATGGTTGTGCATCACAAGTAACAATGAGCAATAAAGGTTTTCGGCTGATATATTCATACTTCCTTGGGAGGCAACTTATACTCATTTTTGTGAGACAAGATAAGAAACTGAAGACCCAAGTTCTAATGCACCATCTTGTTAAGTTCTGCCAAGATCTACAGCATCGGATCCAAAGTTTATAATCAGAAATGGGGAAGTTATTAGTGTTATCAACGTCACCCATCGTATTATTGGTAGCTCAGTGTTGGAGAATAGGTGATCATTTTATTCTCCAACACTTGGAGATCGTTGTCAGCTAAACCAGTATGAAAATGGTAACATACTGAATTCTGTAGTTCTGAAATCCATCTCCATATTATGAATATTGTACGACATTGCTAATCTGTTCTGTTGGATTAAAAACTTAACTAGACTCTCCTTCATGGACTCCATGAACTTCTGAGTGATAACGTAGATTGTTGTGTAGGGGAGGCGACTTTGGTGATCCACCTCGAGGCCCTAGATCGAATTGCACATTGTTTTAATTGTTGTGTAGGGAAAAAATGATACACGGCTACTCCATAATGTTCATCCTGTGGAACCGGCTCCTCAGATTTTCCAGATGCAGGCCTGAAAATTTTGATGTACTTTTAGTGTATCTAGGAGTCCACTTGCCACATAGTTTAACCATTTAAAGGTTGTAAGGATTTTCAAACCCTGGAAAAACATCCTTTCTCTGGGCTTAAGGAGGAATTATTTTGATGTCTTAAGCGTCATTTTTTTTTTTTGGGAAAAATGTCGATTCGATAAATTTAGACTTTCTGAAACCAAATAATTTTGACCAATATTTCCAGAATTTTGTTGTTACGCAAAATGAAAAACCTTGGGTTAGATCAAATGAAGACAAGTAGAGATTCATTGGCAAATTATGTAAAGCTTGAGTAAACCAAATTAATGAAAATCAGATGAGATGGCTGTCCATCATTTTCAACTAAGTTATCTTAAGTCAATTTATTAGTAAATACTATTAAGCTGTAAGACCAAACATCAATCTTCTCCAATTAGTAAAGCAAAAGCAGAAAGAGGAAAGGAAAATTAATTATATTTTCAGGTCATTTTCTAGCAACCCAACCCACCCACCAGCAGTACTAAGCCATACATATGAAATGTACTTGTAATGTGTAATTTTTAAGTTTATTAGAGGTTTCAGATCCTGTACAAGGCAATAACCCCACCAGCCACCAACTACTCACTACTAGCTGGAATACATTCAATTTCTTCCCCCTTTTTACACCACCCCATTGTGTTTGTGTGTGGTGTGTGTGTGTGTGTGTGTGTGTGTGTGAGTGAGATATGTTGGTTTGAAAGGGGTTTGTGTATTTTGGTTGTCCTTAGTAGAGAGAAAAAGAGAGAGAAAGGAAAGAGAGAAATTGGTTTGAAAGGGATTTATGCATTTTGGTTGTCCTTTCTAGAGAGGGAGGGGTTGGCTTAAAGGAATTAATGTATGTTGGTTGTGGACTGGTTCCTAGTGAGAAAGAGATTGCAGAGAGGGTTTAAAGGATGGAATTTATGTATTTTTTTGTAGGTTTCATTGTTTCTATTCATAGGGTTGTTTTATCTTTCAGCCTAGACTTTCTTTGTATTGTTTCTCTGTGTCATCAATGCATGAGAAAAATCTAGTAGGGCCTGTTTCTAATGCCAAGTTGTCTGCTCTTTCGTTTTCACACCCAGAAGAAAACTAGAGAAACCAAACCCTAGATACTAAAGCAACACAGATGAACTCTATCATCATATATATATATTATGACAACACATACACAGAGAGCCCTAACAGAGGGACACAGTGAGACATTTGTCTCTCTCTATCTTTCTCTCTCTGTAGTCACTCTCAAACTGGTTGCTATCCCACAAATCTACTTTTATCTGTCTCTATTGCTACTACTGCTATACCTATCTTCTTTAGATTTCCACTAGATTTTGTGTTCTCCACGTGAAAAAATTTCAAGCCTCTCTCTGCAGGCATTGCTGATGCTTCTTTTATGTCTTTTATATGATTTGGCAATATTTTCCCTTTTTGGTGAGACTTGTCTGTGATATTGGAAATTTAGCTAAATTACATCTTTGACCAGTAGATGTAATTTATGTGTACTTTCTTTATGTCATTAGTCTAAAGAAATGTTTGTTACTTCTAACAATATTGGTTGTGTTAAGGTTGTGGTGCTAGACTCGTAATCGCGAGGCAGATCAGTAGTTGGAATACGGTGTCTTAGGTTAAACACCCGGACACTCGGTCAGCCGGTCTCATAGGAAAATAATGCAATCTTAAGGGGTTTTTAGCTTATATCAGATTGGTCTTTCATATAGTCCCCCCACCCCAATCTTTGTTGGAGACCATGAGGTAATGATCGCATGACAACACATCTTGAGGCAGTTAAACGATTAGAATTCAGGGTCTCCGGCCACAATGAGCTCTTAAGTGAATCGTACCTGATGATCTGATGTAACTAACAATATAACATTTCTAGACTAGTGTTGTAAAATGCTTAGGAGGTTTAAGGACGAACAGCGATAATTCTCCATGAAAATGATAAAAGCATTAAGACAATAACCTGTATATAAGTGGTCCCATTAGTTTCTTGATACATAAGGTTATTAAAGGCATTTTCAGTAAACGAACTCTCGAAATAGAGGGTTTACACAACTCATAACTAGCCTAGTCGTTTGCTACTCTATTACGATCTCTTAAGATGTGTTTGATGATGAAATTATTGAGCGCCTTTGCTATTTCTCTGTAACATTGCGTCGAACTATCCTTGGAAGTTCTAAACAGCCCTGAATCATCTGTACTGCCAGTTTATAATACCAAACTATTGCCAATAGATTGGATAAAGCATCTAAAAATGGTTTGTGGAGTATTTACTATTTGAGGGCTAATGTATTAGAATTAGATAAAGAATCTATAACTGCCAGTCTAGAATAACTTCTCTATTTGGAGGCCAATGTATGTTAGTGTTACTGTTAAGCTGTAAGTCTGATATTCTTCTTCTTGAATTTGGAAATTATAGTTTGATTTAGTTGAAATTCAGGGCAGGTGGTATTTGTAATGGATTTAAGTCGGGGTTTTATCTTATTTACAGTGTAAATGTCTCGTAGTAAAGGAGCAAAACAACATAGTACTTTGGATGGTAAAACTTAAGTTTATGAAGATTGTAAAATAATACAAGGAATTACTTCTCAAAGGGAGAATTACGCCAAATTATTCTGTTTGCATAGTAGCCGAGGGCTATGTCAGACATTTTGTTTGGATAAAAGGAATTTAGATTCAATCCTAAGCATAAGTAAGTTATTTCACCATTATTTCACTCTGCGAATGCTCTTACATCTTATGGAAGTTTTTCCTCCTAGCATCTTCTTCTAAAATGACAGAAGTCCTGTGGTAACGTGCGGGAAGGAGATTGTCTTGGTTCTAAAGAAGCATTGGCTCTATTATGCCTCGTAAGCTTTGTAAATTGTCACGTCTATGATTACTTTAGCTTACTTTTCAATTCAATGTTGCTTGTAGAACAAGATCAAATCCTTGAGACCCTGGCCTATGGACTACAGATCCATGAAGTTGTAATTGACTGAATACTTGCTTGCAAGGCAGTTGACATTCAAGATTCAATCCTTAAGACGGAACTGTATTTCAGTCTTTGGCATGATGTATCAGATGATGTCTTACGGCAAATTTCTGTTAAAAATCAATATGGAAGAATGGCAAGTAATTATTGATTTATAGTGAAAGTATCTATGATCACCAACCTAATAGTGACATTGGGGGCTAATTGGCAGCTCTATTTTTCCCGTTTTTCTGTCGAAAATGGCCTGCTTCAAATTTTGGCTTTGTAGCGTAAATATATCAATATCTTGAATGTCTGATGTAGTGAGACACATCGTCATTTTGAACCTTACAAAGATGAAATACCTAATAACAAAGCACCATTTACTACCATATGAAATACCTAATAGCAAGACACATCGTTCGTTCTTTTTTCAGCTACAGTTGATGAAGTAGGAGTGTGGATCGACCAGAATTTTCAACCAGTCCCAACATTGACATCGGATGATGTAGTGGCATAAAACTGATCACATGATAAAGTGCCGCATTTTGCGGTAACACCTGCCTCTGTTACAATAAACAACAGTGGTTATTAGCAAGTGCTGTAATGCACCTGCATTATCCCTTGTTTCAGTTTCAATATGCTTCAGTGCCCAACTTTCCCTGAGTTTGTTTCCCACTGAAGATGGTGAAAATAAAAGAAAGCTTGTCAAGGGACAAAGTTAAAGACTAAAGAGCGCCATGCATTGCTGCCAAGAAGACTAGTCAGTTTTGGTCCAAATTACAATAGCCCTTTGGTCTCTAGTGGTGGTGGATTTACTCATCATTACCATAATCAAAAGATAGTCCCCTCCCTCCACTCTTCCTCCATAGTACATCTTTCCCTCCCCAACTTCCCTTTCTTTTTGAAACCAAATCATTCCCCCCAAGAAAATCTGTCTCCACAATACCCTTCATGCACATTGCATGCAAAACCAAGAGAGAATAAAGCTATGACTCTTAAACACTACTAGTTATAGTAAACAAACTTACAACCATGGAAATAAAGAGATTTACCCATTACATGTTACTTTGGAGCTAAAGTCACCTTAGGGCATAATACAGTATGGGTGTATCTGATATAATATTCATATCTAACAGAGAAAGCTTGTTTTTGGGGGGGCCTTTAGTCATCATTCTTGGAATATTTCATGTTTATCAGGGAGACCCACTTCTCACTTTAGGATGTTGTTGACTACATCCAATGCCCATCAAACTTAAAGCAAAGTGAGAAAAATCTCAGAATATATATATATATATATATATATATATATAATGATTAATATTTGCTGTGGTTTTTATTTTGAAAAAGAAAGTAGAGTTGCGGACATGAAGTGGCATAAATAATAGGCCAGTAAGATGATGTAAAACAAAGTCTTAAATTTTCAATTAGACCCCTGATTCCTGATTGCAGACTGGTACATACCACAGAAGCAGCACTGAAGCAGTACTATTGAGAAATGACTGGGGTGGCCAGTTGTCCTCACATCAAATCTAAGGCTTAGATACTGTAACACTGTAACGCTGTAACACTGTAAAAAGCTATCCTCTTTTGGGTATTCTGATCCACCCACCCAGTATCTCACAAGGATTACTAAAAAGAATGAGATGAAATTCTGCAAGTAAATGCTGGATTAATTACATGGGTAATGACAAGTCCTTAAAACTTTGAATCTGGGTTTTATGGCATCTGGGTTTTTAGTAGGGTCTAGGAAAAGGGCTTGATAGGGTCTTTCTCATAGACACAGATCCCTATGGTATGCAAGAGAGGGCTACCCAGCAATATTACTTGATGTGGAGCTCATTCTTTTTGTTTAGTTTAAAGCTTAAAGGGTCTTGTTCCATTTTTTTTTTGAGTTCTATAGAGAGACAGTGAGTGTGTGAGAGAGAGAGGTTGTGGGGACTATTGAGTACATTGTAGAGGAGTGTCTAGAGAATTTGTTTGGATAGATTTCTTCCATGAGTGCTGTAGCTAGAATACAAAAAAACTGAGTTTTTGAAATGGTGGGAAGGTAGAGATTTTGGAATGATTAGTTTATTTCTTACCCAATGATTGAGTTGCCTTGCTGCAAGAGATCTTGGAAGTAAGAAAAAAGGGGGAGAGAAGAAGATGAAATCAATGAATAATAATAACAACAGCAGTAGTAGTAGCAGCAACAACAACTGGTTGGGTTTCTCTCTTTCACCACACATGAACATGGAAGTTTCTTCAGAAACTCATCCTCAACAAACGCAAGTTCCATCTAGTACTGCCGTGTCTGCTGAAATGGCAAGAGGTTTTTTTCTTTCTCCTTCTCAACTAAGTAACTCAGGAATTTGCCATGGGGTTGAAGGAGGAAATGGAGGGTTTTACTCTCATTTGTCTGTAATGCCACTTAAGTCTGATGGGTCACTTTGTATCATGGAGGCTCTTAGTAGATCACAGCCTCAAGGTCTTCTTAAACCTCCCCTCGAACTTTTATTTTATTTTATTTTTTTTCCTAGCTGTAAATTATTTCCAGTTTGTTGCATTTGTCTTATGTTTGTGTGTTCTTTGAAGGAATAGTGTCATCTTCATCCCCAAAACTGGAAGACTTCTTAAGTGGTGCAAGTGCAACAATGGGGACCCATCATCAATATGGAAGTAATGACAGAGAAGCTATGGCTTTGAGTTTAAATAGTATGTATTACCACCAAAACTCAGAGTCTGAAGTAAACAGGCAAGCTTCTATGAGCTTCCTTCAACAGCCATTTAGGCAGCAACATCAGCAACAGATTCATATCCAACACCACCCTTACTTCTCTGGACTAACTGGACATAGCTTGTATCAAGCACCATTAGAGCAGACTAAGGAAACCCAGCTTGCAGAAATGGAACAAGATGAGACTCCAAGTTTGAGAAACTGGGTTGATAGGAACTACTCAACTAACCATGCCATGGATCATAAGATGGTTGGTTTCTTGTATGATGAGGGAGGAGGAGGATTTGGTTCAGTTGGTGCAATGGGTTATGGTGATTTGCAGTCTCTAAGCTTGTCCATGAGTCCTGGTTCCCAGTCAAGCTGTATTACAGCTCCACAGCAGATCTCATCAACTGGAACTGAGTCTGTAATTATGGAAACAAAGAAGAGAGGGACTGGGAAGGTAGGTCAGAAGCAACCAGTTCATAGGAAGTCCATTGACACATTTGGGCAGAGAACATCTCAGTATAGAGGTGTTACAAGGTTAGTTCACACCTTTTGTTTAACTTGATCATTTATTTTATTTTATTTTATTTGTGTTCTTAACTTGATCATATATCTCTCTATGTTCTTCATTTTACTGTGTTGTTGTTGAATATTCATAATGACTCCAATGGGATTATTTTTTTGTCAACTCCATCAGGCATAGGTGGACTGGTAGGTATGAAGCTCATCTCTGGGATAATAGTTGCAAAAAAGAAGGGCAGACCAGGAAAGGAAGGCAAGGTAGGTTGATCAGCAAGAGCACACTATTTACAGTAACTCTAGAAAAATATCACAAGTTTTTTTAATGGTTCTGCAATATTAGTCCTTATGTGTTGTTGGCCTGACTAGTCCTATTGCTTCTTGTTTGTCATCTTCTTACTGTGGTGGATGCCATTCTAATCAAATAATGCTGTTCAGTTTATCTGGGTAAGTCTTCTTCCTACACAACACAGATAATGCCTTGACCCTCTGATTTATGTATTTTTCAATCAATCAATCTTATATGTTGGGTTTCAGGTGGTTATGATATGGAGGACAAAGCTGCAAGATCATATGATCTAGCTGCTCTGAAGTATTGGGGACCTTCAACATATATAAACTTTCCAGTATGATTTAATCTTAAACTGCTTCATTATCACCCTAACATCATGCTTATAGCTACTAAAGTGTAGGTCCTTTATGATTTGTAACTGCAGTTGGAGAACTACCAAGAACAACTTGAAGAGATGAAGAACATGAGTAGGCAGGAGTATGTTGCTCACTTGAGAAGGTAAAATTGATTCATCTTTGTTTTTTTTAACATTTCTAAATGAACTTAAGCATAACATTCTATATTTTGTACAGGAAAAGTAGTGGCTTTTCGAGAGGAGCCTCGATGTACCGAGGAGTAACAAGGTATATGTTATTTTCTTCTTCGTTTATCATACAATATAATCTAGAAAGAAAGGCTTTATATATACCCCTTTGAAATCTATGTTCTTTTGCTATTTCTGCAGGCATCATCAGCATGGAAGATGGCAAGCTCGGATTGGAAGGGTTGCAGGGAACAAAGACCTTTATCTTGGGACATTCAGTAAGATTTCTAAGCTTTAAGTATCTAGGAAATTCAAATATTCCCTCGTAAGGTTAAAGGGGCAAAGCGTTTCTATGATGCTTTTGTAAGGCTGATTATCACTCACTTTAAATTTGTACAAGGGTGATTTTCAGTGGCACTAAACTTTAATAAGGCTGATTTTCCAAATGACCTATTAGGGAATAAATCAAAATCTTTAACAATTTTGATCTTAGAAACTTGTAAGTCCTCATAATACTATATTCTAGGTACCCAAGAGGAAGCAGCTGAAGCTTATGACATAGCAGCTATCAAGTTTCGCGGGGTTAGTGCTGTAACCAACTTTGACATAACAAGATATGACGTGGAACGGATTATTGCAAGTAACGACCTCCTCTCCAGTGAGAATGCTAAGCGAAACAAACAAATAGTATCAACCAACGATGCTCGTGTACTACCTCAAGATATCAACCACGTTGGTCAACCCGATTGGAAGATGGTGTTGCATCAGTCGACTCTTCAGCACCCATCCAATGCTATTGAATCTCCAAACGAGAAACTGGAGGACGCTGGGAACTACAGGAACCCGTCATTCACGGGGGAGCTGAATGATCTCATAGAGCTGCACTCAACTCACCAAGGGGCACACTTATCAAATGCATCTTCACTAGTCACAAGCCTGGGTAGCTCAAGAGAAGGTAGCCCTGATAAAACGGGTCTCTCGATGCTCTTCACAAGGCCTCCTCCCTCAGCTTCCATGACTAACATGTCCATGTTTGCTGCTTGGTCTGATGCCTAAAGCCCTTCTAGGTTTAGTAACATCTTAAAGTTTTGCATGGGAGAAAAAGCAAGTAATATGTGGGGGAAAGAAAGTAAAGGTTTAGTTATTATTACTAGTGGGGTGAAACCATGGTGGTGGGGGGGGGGGGGGGGGGGGGGGGGGGACCTAATCCAATTATCTGAATTTTAACTGAGTTTGATTCTTTGTTTCAAACTGACCCTTTTGGTTGATAGATTGATCCAAGATTTTGTAAAATGGTGGGGAAGGATTAAAAGGAAGTAATGATTTCAAATTCCATGAAATGATGTTTATTGCCTTTTGGTCTTAGCTAACTACAAAACCAGCTCAAAATGCTTGTGTCAATGCCAATAATGCAAAGTGGTTCTACTTTGACCACCCCACATTCTCCTTAGACATGTACATATATTCTTCCTCTGTATTGATGTTTCTATTTGAGCTTTCTTTAAAGGGGAAGAGATTGGTATCCAAATGAGGACTTTAGATGGTTTAGTTTAACATTTTGTGGCCATAATGTAATGGTATATTGTCTGCTATCTTTGAACAGCTTTTCTAATTTAAATCATGCTTGTTAGGCTTAAAGCATATAGATGATGGGTGAACTCCAGTTGCGATGAATGCGCCCTCGTGCGGAGTGAGGAAGCGTATCCTTCATTCGTGCAAATCTTTGAAACCAATCCCTCCTAATAGTTTTGTTTAATTAATCACTGATGATAATGGGCACACAAAAGTTGTATAAATGCAACATAATAGATATGAAGAGGTTTCTTTTTTGATCTAGAAATCTTGCAGAATTCGCCCATATTTAATAGGAAACACATTTTGGGGCTTAGTCTATCTATTCTTGATATATACTCTAGTGGGTTTTTGAAAGTTTGAAGGCTTTTTTGATTGCTTAAACATTGGAAACCAGAAACCTTGCTATACAAGCTAACTAATTTCGTGATTCCAGTTATAGGTTCCAAACATGACAAACACCGCAATCAAGACTAATTGTTTTCTAAATCCTAAGATTTGTAATATAATTAGAAATCAAAAATGTGATTTTAGGTTTGATCAAACTGAAACTGTACTCTCTCTATAGATTGAATTACACCTAAACGTTCATATCACATTGTTAGAAGAAATGGAGAGACGAACATAGTAAGTAGTAGATATTGAGCTGAGAGCGAGTCACAACATTGTTCTCAAACCCCTGAACCGACTCGTTTATCTCGCCCCCACTGTCTCAATGAAAGCATCCTACTATAAGATATCAGATGTAAATGTAGGCAACGTTGAGTGTATCACTAGACATAATTAAAGAGAAATATGTCTTGAGAACTTGATATTATGGTAAGAGCTCGACAAGTTCCTGAATGTTTTACTTGGTCTTCAAGCTTAAGTTGTGGGGGCTGCCTGTTGCCTTGGTTGTTCGAAGGGGCTGATAGTCGTTCGAACGACCCTTGAACAGCTCCCTGGAATTTTGGCTCAGGTACCCAGTCGTTCGAACGACTTTATATTTCGTTCGAACGACCTTTGAACAACTCCCTGGAATTTTGGCTCAGACGCCCATTTCGTTCGAAAGATTTCAGATTCGTTCGAACGAAAATGCGGAACTCTGCCTTTGATGATTTTATAACCACTGTTTGCCTCGAGATTTGAGCGATGTAAATAGTTTCCCTAGTATATAAAGGGAAACTTAGGTTCTTTTAGAGCCATCATTTAGTTTATCCTTTGGTAAGATCAAATGGGGAGGATTTTCTAGAGTGAGAATCTCTAATTGGTTTTGAGTGATTGTAATCGGAATCTTGAATAAACTCTCTCTCTCCTTTCTCTCTCTCGTACAGTGGACGTAGGCAATTTGCCGACCCACCTTAAACTTGGTGTATTGTGTATTTCTCTTAATGTTGCTTGTTTGTGGTTAACTACATCGACTTGGAGTTTCGGTTTTCGGGCTTGCAACTCAACAATTGGTATCAGAGCGAGGGCGATTTTTTTGGTGATGTGCGATTTTGAGGTAACTAGGGTTTCTCAATTTCAATTGTTTTATTTGGTTAGTTCCATGGAAAATTGGGGGAACACGGGAGATGAAGTTGAAGCTTTTCTTCGGCCCCGGAAAGGAATACAACGGTGATGTTCAACAATACCAGATTGAAGTTGAGAAATTTAATGACACAACTAACTTCGGCATGTAGCGATGCGAGGTTATTGATGCCCCAAGTCAACAAGAACTAGACGATGTATTGGAGGAAAACGGATGACATAGAGGAGAGTGTATGGAGGAAGATGAACAAGAGGGCGTGCAGTCAAATTCGTTCTGTCTTCCAAGACATTAAGTACCTTGTGATGAATAAAACTTCCGCAAAAGCCATTTTGAGGATTCTAGAGTATAAGTACTGGAAAGAGCATCCAAAATCGACTCCACTTAAAGAGGAGTTTTATCGCTTCACTATGAAGCAATGGATTAGTATGTCTGAGCACTGGATGACTTCACAAGTTGTTAGCCGACTTGGTGAATCTTGAAGAGATAGTTGGGGATGAAGACAAGACACTCGTGTTCTTGAACTTACTTCTGGAAGAATTTGAGCACTTCGTTACGACGATAACTTATGGAAAAGGATCATTAAAATACACGAATGGTGACTACAGCCGTAGTAAACCACGAATAAACGGAGGAAGGAGAAACGTGACACCGATAAGTTTGTCTCTTCTCTGTTGCTATATCATGCGACTTCATCATAGAAGCCTCATCAAAGAATGACACCTGCTCATAATGATCTTTTCATTGCTCGTTATCCCACAACTTTGTAGCCTTTCACACCTCTCTTCATTACTAGAAAAATTAGTCTTCCTGGCTCGGTGGGTCCATTTGTATCCTCAATATATCAGTATGGCGGCACTACCAAATAGTACGAAGGCGAAGCATAATTTGTAGCAGGTTCTAGCCCGACCAGCTTTCCATTGGCGTTTTTACCCTCAATGTATGAAGACAACTTATTGAACGAGTGGGGATTGTCACTGCATATTGTCAAAGCCTCAGCCCAAAAGTTTGTCCACCCAGGAGTTAGATTGGACAACATACACGCACCTTCTCCAGCAAAGTACAGTTATGCGCTCAGCTACCTATTTTGTTGCCGGTCTCTCTAACCGTGAAAGTCTCGAACTTGTCCCCTAATCGCCACATATTTGCATAGAATTAAGGGATCACAGTGTAAGTCCCCCCATTTATTAAATGGAGCGATTTGATCTTTCGACCGTATCGAATCTACTCACTATTCATGTCAGAAAAAACATTTTTTTTAGGACTTACATCCTCCTCCCTCATTGGTACACCCAAACAACAGCACTAGAAAAGTCAATTCGCAAAAGACAAAGTATGTTCCCCTAGCGATGCTGTTTGTGAGTGGTCCCCAACATGCAGAGTGAACATGAATCAAGGGTAGCTACGAGTACGGTGGTATGGTGTGCTGAACATCCCTTGTTTGCCTTGCCCAAAACAGCAGTGTATCAACAAAATTCAATTTGCACATCTTTGTGCACCTTTTTTTAAATCAACCAATGTGTTGGGGAGAACTCACACAGACTTTTCTCCTCCGCATACGCCAAAACGTATGGTGCCATAGACTTCTAGCAGTGGATGTGGGTATCTTTACAGTTGTACTTTTTTTGGTGACCCTTCCAATATAACATGGCCTCTCTTAAGAACCCTTTTTTACCCTATCCTTGACCAACCTTGCAGGCCTTTCGCTTCAAGGTGACCATGTCGAGATAATGTTATTCCTCATGTCAAACTATACCGAACCTCATCCATCGCTTAACCCACCCGTGTGCAACTTAGACGAAGTGTTACCTATGATGCTGGTAAGGATTATCATGTTCCTCAACATCCGCTCCATCTTCTAGTATTTTTAAACTAGAAAAATACCCCTTCAGGACAATGTGATAGTGCACCCGAATAACTAAAAATTCCCATTCTTTTGTATAACATAATACAGCCATAGATTTTTATAGTAAAGAGAATCAAATTATTACCTCCCATTTCCGTGTCCATCCACATTCACAAGAAGACCGTGTGTTCCCCTTTCTTTCTTAAGAAAGATTGGGACATTCCTTTTTCCATAGTTGAACCCATTTCTTTGCAAATGCCATTGATCCTCTTACAAAAGTTGTTTTTGTTCACCACGATCTCTCGATTGGGGGGTACGGAGAGTTGTGTACCAACTAGCTTCTTTGTCGAAGAGTCTTCTGAACGGTTAATACTTCGGCAGTAGAC